>PVIC010042025.1:0-15948 GCA_004025085.1 Thryonomys swinderianus | reverse complement strand
TTAATTGCTAATATTGGGAAATATATTAGAAGGATAATATAGGGAAAGATGCAACAAAATTTGTTGGCTTACAGGGAAGTTGTTGTGCTTGAGAAAAATGATGTTAGAAGCACCTGCACTTGGGTGTCTGGGCAAATGCTGATATGCATCGCTCATGAAGGAAAGAAAGAAAAAGAAAGAAATAATGAAAGAAAGAAAGTAAGAAAGAGGAGGATGGAGGAAGAGTGAGGAACAAGAGGAAATACAGAAAAAAGTATGCAGCATATGATGCATACAGGTTTACCACTCTGAAAGCTACTTCAAAAATAAGCACAATATGGACATGTTATTTCAGCTATAGGAATCAGAAGTTAGGAGTATGAAGAATATTCTGTTTCCTGATTAATTTATCTAAATAAAATTCTCCTATCTTTCAGACAGGAAATCATTAGTACTCTGAGTCAGGTGCCTACTTCAGATCAGGGACATAAGATGCAACAAAATTTGTTGGCTTACAGGGAAGTTGTTGCTTACGGGAAATTTGGTGACTAAGACTTCCTTTCTGGTGTTCTTTGAAAAGAACGAGGCCTCAAATCCTTGAAACGAGATCCTCGAAAGGCTGTTACTGATTTTTAGAGTGAGCGAAAAAATTTAACTGCAAGTTGCCTGAAGAAGACGCCCTGACAGAGAAGAGGCAGGCGAGGACGCGTGTCTTAGCGCCGCCCCTGGCACCGGGCGTCTCTTCTGGGTGAACCGCACCTTCGGGAAATCCGAGAGGTGGACTCCGCAGCCGACCGCTCTCGGCGCAGCTCGGAGAGAAGGAAAGCGGAAGCCGGAAGGCGCGTCTCCCTCCTGGACGCTGCCCCTCTCTGCGCTGCCTCCTTCCGCGCGGTGAAGAGCTCCGCCCCAGCCAGCCCTCGCCTGCAGGGTGCCTGGGCACAGGCCCCTGGGAACTGTCATTCTGAGTCTCTCTTCCTTGAAATTGTGGTTTGAGGAACTTTTTTCTCAGTAATGAGAATGCGACAGAAAAATAATACTATCAGACAGATTTCTTTGCACAACTGATGCCACGCGGAAAGACAAACAGCCAAAGAAGACATCCGAAAGTCAGATCGTCGCGTTAAATGGGGCGCTCAGCCGTATTCAGTGCTGTGTTTTCAGGATGAAAGAAACTACGCCCTTCGCATCGCCTGCAAGTTACTCTGTGGCGGTAACATCATACAGCTTCTGAAGCTCGCTGTCACTATCGTAGACAAATCATGGTAAATTCGAGGAACACTGAGTCATTTCTTCAACTTTCTTCTTAGCTCAGTGTTCAGCCGTGGTGTCGAGCCAGAGCGGAAAGTAAAGAAATGAGAATTACTTCAGGGAAAATCACTGAAGGAAAAGGCAGCTCGCTTACAACTGCTGACAAATTTTAAGTATAGATACAGAGAGGTTGACTAACAAAATGATCACTTCAGTGGAGAGACAGCTACATATGTAACTGGGGGCATTTACAAAATCTTTTATATGATAAATAGATATTACTCATGACATCTCCTTTATTAACATAGAAACATTAACCGAAATTTTTTTAATGTCGTTAAAGGGCTTATTTAGTAAATGCATAGCATCCCTGCCTATGCCAAGCTTTCTCATAAATAATGAAATAGAATAAGAAGCCAAAAGAATGCAAAAACACTCTCCTACGGACATGGACGTGGCATTTTCATCACCGAAGAGTAACAGAAAATAAAGGGTCCCAGTGTGCGCATGCCCACGCACGTCAGGACTGGCGCGCAGGTAGGCTTCGGGTCCAGCACGGGGATCGCAGGGGTGTGACATACACACTGGTGGGTACCACGCAAGCAGGCAGGTGTGTGGTACGTGCACACGGATACAGGTCATCTTTAGGTGTATATAAACGTCTAATGTTTATGATCATGGCAAGCAATAAAAAAGTAGTAAAAGTATACTAAGAATCTAAGTTTCTCTGGACTGATAGTTTGTTATTTTACACAAAATGATATCAGGAAAGTGGTTTGGGGGGAGGTGGCTGTAGGTTTTATTCCGGTGCTGAAGAGCGAACCCAGGGCCTTCACACCGACCCTATCTCCAGCCCTTTTCCGGCTTTTCAATCGGTGAAGACGGGGTCTCCGAGAGCTGGAAACCGCGCAGGCTTCGCTCAGACTCGGGGGCCCTCGCTGACCCCCGTGAGTTCCGGGTTCCGGGCACGAGCCTCCGGGTCCAGGATCTAAGGAAACTTTTTGATACGATTTAAATTGATGTCACGATTAGGTTAAAGATGTTTCCGAGCCGCAGAGCCCGTGCGGCCAAGGGTACAGGCCTGGGCTTTTGTCCTGGGGAACAAAGGAAGCCATGGAGTGTTTTGCAAAGAGAAATGTCACACTTTGTATTACGAACGGAAAGTCCCGCGGCTGTGCTATGGAGAGGACACTGTAGGGGTGAGCGCACAAGCGGAGAAGGCAGGTGGAGGTTTTTGTGGTAAATATTGTAGCCAAGAAAGGCCGACGCCTTGAGGAAGGGACCCTGACACGTTTCGAATGTCCCTGACTCTCAGGTCTGGAATCTGGGCCGCACCCTGCTGAGCTTTGCCAACTCCGTTCCCATCATGCGTGTTTCCATTCTTCCCAATTACGAATTCATACACTGAGACTTCTCTCTCTCTCTCCTAAATCTATCATCTTAAGGCGTTTCATCTGTACGGGCTAATTTATAGATCAAGACATAGTCGTGTTATGGTACATTTAATGTTATTTTTAAATGATAAGTCTGTAGTGAAGGTGGAGTGTTTGGAAATGAGGGAGGTAAATGAAAATGAAGATCGCCTTTAATTATACCATAAACTAAAAGA
The DNA here is from genome assembly GCA_004025085.1 of Thryonomys swinderianus. NCBI lineage: Eukaryota > Metazoa > Chordata > Mammalia > Rodentia > Thryonomyidae > Thryonomys > Thryonomys swinderianus. Next base: position 13,112 of record PVIC010042025.1, on the reverse strand, counting down.
TTCTTACAAATGTTCGCCTTTGAATAATTATGACTAGAATGTCTTATTGGCTTCTGTAAACAGAAAATTGTGCATATGCTCATGTATGCTTCGATAACTCACGTCACCTGAAGGCAGGGTTTCCCTGTCCGGCGCTGCCCGGGCAGGGTCCTCTGGGGAGCGCGTCTGGCGCAGCCGGGGAATCGCCCGCACGGTGCGCGGGACGGAGGCCGCGAAGCCCACATCGGCCGTCAGGGCGCCGGGGAGTCGCGGGAGCCTCGGTGTCCGGAGCCCGGGCCCCGGGGACGACGCCAGGCGCGGACGTGGGAGCCGCTGCCCGGCGGGAGAAGCTGGGCCCCTTGAGCGCTGCGGCCCGCACAGCAGCGAAGGACGCGCCGATCCGGGCAAGCACAACAGAAAACCGCACACGCAGCCCGGCGCCCCTCCGCTCGCCCTCTTTCCTTCTGTGGGGCTGCACCACGTCGACGGTGCCACCCGCACACACCGCCAGGACCCGCCTGGCTGCGCCGCCCTCCGTGCCCAGCAGCCCAGGCGCACCCCGGGGCGCAGCCCGAAGCAGGCTGCCCTCCTCTCCTCGGTGTTTCTCCAGACTGGCACGTCGTGACGAATGGCCAGACTCCGCACCTCGCCCGCCCGACACCGGACGCCCCTAGTGACACCCGCAGTACTGTGTAACTACGAACCGCAGCGAGCGCGTGATCCCGCCTAACGCCCCGGGCGGCTCCGGCAGGTAGAGAAGCCCCGGGCTCCTCCGGACATAGAAGCGACGCTTTCTCTTGGGGCCGCTTCTGATTTTCACTGTCCACAGGTTGTTTTAACTTACATTGCACTATGTTCTAAATACTGATGTTAAGTGAATCGACGTCATATTACAGGGCACAAATGTACATTAAAAGGAACAAAGATGTCTGAAAAACACACATAGGCATACAGAGAAGCATATTACCAAAATAGGATAGAAACACGCACGATAATTAAAATCTCCATTTCTGCAGCTGGGCACGCGGCCATGGCCGGTCGTCCCCTCTTGCCCGTCTTCTCTCCCCTTGGCTCCCACCCCGCAACGCCTTGGGCACCACCGTGGCCTGATCCGTGTCAGGATCCGCCCGGATCGCGCGGCGGCTTCCACGGGCCTTGGGAACAGGGTCGGGGCGCTCAGGCCCCCGCGGCCTGGTGCCGGCCCCGTGCAGCAGTCCGACTCGCCCCTGTGCTCTGCCTCCGTCGGCCCCGCTCACGCGGAAACTTCCTCTTCAGCCCGTTGCCCGGATGCATGAGAAACCCAAGGGCGGCGAGGTCCCAGGCCCGAGGTAGGCGACGTCCCGGGCTGCAGCAGAGACGCGACCGCGGGGGCGGGGCACGGACATTTCCCTTGGGGCTTCGGGGGTCACAGGTCGGCGAGCCACGGCGGTTCCCTGCCCACCTTTCCACTTCTTGCTGGGAGAGAAATACTTCTGTATATTGGTTGCCGAGTAAGAGCGGGGACACCCTCATGGAGAAGCTCTCTCCAGCCTTTCCTGCGAGGTACTGCCACGTAGCCAGCGCCAAAACTGCATTAAAAATAATTGAATCTTTCTTGGTATATTTTATATAGACATCATCATCGCATTCAATATTGAGAATTTGTACCAGTATATGACACATCTTAATTCTCATTTTTCCTATTTCCTCGCCCATCCTACAACCCCCCACCTCCCATATACACAAGCTTTGTTTCCCTTTTTTAACATTGCATTTCTCTTTCCCCTCGTGACCCCTGACCCCATTGCCCTCTGAATTATTTTCTATTACACAATATCTGTCATACACTCTAGAACTCACTTACATTTCAGTTTGTCATACGAGAGAAAAGATATGGTATTTCCATATCTGTGACCTATTTATCTCACTGATGACTATGCATTTTAAAAGGACCTGCCCACTATTCTGTTATGCTAGCCACACCTGAATTGTGAAGAACACAGAAAGACCAGGGAATTTCACGATCTCATGACTGCCGTTCTTTCCAGAGGAAGATGAAATCTTAACACTTTTAAATGTGCATATTTTCAATGGCTGGGACGATTGATCTCTTTTTTTCCCCCGATATTTGTTAACCATTTGTATTTCTTCCTTTTTGAATTTTCTGTTTATATTCCTCGACCGCTTCTTGACTAGTTCTTTAAGCGGTTAACTCTTTCTGAGTTCTTTGTATTTTCTAGATGTTAGACCTGTCTGAGGAACAGCTGGAAATTTTTTTCTGTCAGTTACCACTCCACCGTGCTCACCATCTTTTGCTGTAAGAAGTGTTTTAGTTTGATATAATCTTTTTTATTGATTCTTGCTATTATTTCTCGTGCACTTGAGGTTCTATTTAGATAATATCTTGCTAGGCCTATGTTTTTCTTTAATTTATCTTCCAATGGATTTAATATTTTCATTTTAAAAGGCAGGTCTTTTGATTCATTTTGATTTTAATTTAGTATATGGTAAGGGATAAGGGTTCAGTTTTAATCTTCTGCAAGTGGATAATCAGTTTTCCAGCTCTACTTGCTGAACATAGTCTTTCCTCCAATGTATGCACTTGACTCTTCGGCAAAGATCAAACAGCTGAATGTATCTGGAGGTGTTTCAGGAGCTTCTATTCTGTTCCACTGATCCATATATCAGGTTTTCTTTCTGCCAGTAGCATGCCTTTATTTTTGTAATCACTGTTGCTTTAGAATATTGTTTAAAGTCAAGTATTACAAGGCCTCCTGCTTTATTCTTGTTGTTCAAACCTGCTTTTTCTATTCTAGGTCTCTTGTGGTTCCATATGAATTTCAGAATTGTTTTCTCTAGTTTTTACTGTATGCTGTTGGGATTGCATTGAATTTGTATAGTAGTCTTGTGAGTATGTGTATATTGGCAATATCGGTTTTGTGTATTCAGGAGCAGAGGACATATTTCTATTTTCTAAAGCCCATTTCAATCTCTTTCTTCAGAGTACTGGGAGTAGAGGGGTTTAACTTCCAAGGTTAGGTTAATTCCTAGTTATGTACTTCATTTTGGCTGTTTGTCATAAATAGCTTTAATCATATCCAGGTGTACTCATTCTCCACTACTATGCATCAGGGTTTTTATAAAGAACAGGTGTTGGACTGTGTCAAAAGCATTGTTTCCACTGTTATTATCATATAGCTTTGATCTTGCTTCTGTCTATGTGATATATTACATTTATTGATTTATGTTTGATGAGCCATCTTAGTATCACTGGGATGAACCCGACATGATTGGAATGTGTGATTTTGTCCCTCAAATATTTATTGAGTACCTACTATGCCAAACGTGGATTCTTGGCATATGTGATACAACAGTAATGAAGATAGATTTCTGCCCATATTTAGCTTATATTCTCATAGAAGAAAATAGCTGTAAATATTCACAGTAAAAATTAATAGTTTATAGATTCAACACATTTTAACAATATGTAAAAAGAGTATAATTCTGATGTAAAAAAATGAAAGTGAAGTTAAAGAGGTAGAGCTCAGAGTTGGCCTACTGTATACCATAAACATAGGCAAATACAATGTGGCAGTTTAGTACATTTAAAATCTCCAGAAAAATGGCTATCAGTTAAACTTTAGAAAACAAGCCAACAGACTTTCAAACATAACTGAATTTCACTTGGCACTCATTGAAATTTGTCAATTTCTGAATAATAGAAACATTATTGATTTATTTGTCTGCTAATGTACTTCTATGTAAACCTTGCTTACATTTTTTCAACAATATTTAATAGATTCTCTAAACAATGCTTTCCCATATTTTGGCAAATTTAGCATATTTTTGATGTTTTTAGATGATGAAATTTCCAAATGTTTTTCTAATTTAAGCAAATATAATTGTAATTGATTTTCCATATCCACTGTACAACATTTGACATTATTAAAATAATTCATTGGTTCTAGTAGTCATTTTGTATAGTGCCCAATATTGCCGGTGTATTTATTATGTTATCTGCTAACAATAAACTGTACTATATTCGCTCTGTTTTTATCTGCTTACCTTTTATGTCTTGCTTTCCTTTTATGATACTTCCAAGTACCTTGTATAATATTCAGTAGAAATGGGAGATTAGATAGTCTTGACTTATTCTAGATATGACAAGCAAAGCATTCTCAGTCTTATCATAAAATGTGATATTGCCAACTTATCACAAATATTTCTTTGGTTTGCAATAACGATTCAATATCGTCCCACAAAGGAGATTTTATAGCCTTTCTGGAGACTAGGCAAGAGCAGGCATTAACTCAACAGATGCCTGCTGAGGCCTGTGAGTGGAGGTTGGTCATAGGCTCCTCTCCGTACTGTGAACTCCTGTGTCTTTGCATCACATTCCCTCTGGATATGTCTGTGTGTCTGTCTCCCTGTCTTTACCTTAAATGAACACGAGTCAGGGGAAAGCCAACCACACTGTACTCATTTTACCTCACTCCTAAGTGTCTGCAAATGTGCTCACACTCCGGCACACTCCAGGTTGTCACCTTGACATAGAGTGGGGGATGAACCCAGATGATAGCTTTGCTTAGATTAAGGACTTTTTAAAAACTACGCTTATGAATGTTAAACTTTAACAAATGTTTCCCTACCTCTATTAAAATGATTCCATGATTTATTTTTAATAATCCATCAACATGTTGAATTCATTAACTGATTTTCTAATATTTAACTAAACCTAACTTCCTCTGACTTAGTATGACATTATAATATTGTTGGACATGACTTGGCCTGATAGGATTTTTGTCCTTATGTTCTTTACAGATATAACTCTTCTGTTTCCTTACTCTATCTTTGCCTGGATATGTTTTAAAGTAATTAATATTGTCCACATAACACGGACTATAACTTTTCCATTCTTATTTGTGGAAAATTTATATTTTTCTTTATGTATTTGGCAGATTTTTAACCGTGATATTATATCCCTCTGGAATTTTCTGAGAGTATTTAAACTATAATTCTATTTTGTTGACACATAATAAAATCGTCAGTCTGTTCCTCTTTTCTAAGTGAGTATATTTTTATTGTGCCTCAAAAATATGGAGTCAATCCAAGCAAATGTAAAAGACAAGTAAAATCTGCCCTGATTGGATATTTGTATCTGCTCTGAATTCCCAATTCATGTCAAAGTTAAATTGCTCATAAGATGATATTTGGAGGAAAGAACTTAAGAGGACACACACTGAGAAAAGACCTTCACAAGTGTGACACGTGCCTGTCTGAAGAGCAGCGCACACATGGGTCCTTTCTCTCATGGCCTTTTACCACCTGATGACACGGAAAACTGTGTGAGATCCATGAGGTGGTCCCTTCCCCAGACACTGAATCTCCCAGCACCTTAACCTCACACTACTCAGCCCCTAGGACTATGAGATACAAATGCTTTTGTTCAAGCCACTCTGTATATAGTTCTCTGTCAAGGTAGCTGGAACGCACAAGGACAAGGAAGGACGGAGATACTTTTAAAGAAGAAATAATTGCAAGTATGGAAAAAATTATTGACATATTTTTGAGCTTCCCTGTCAGCTGTGAGTCAAATTCTCATATGTCTAAAGATACCACTAAACTTCCTTGAGCTGACTTCCTGTGGAGGAACTCCATTAAATCCTTTCTGGAATGACCGATTAGTATGCAACATATTTATTTTCTGTAGACACCTTCTACCAAAGATAATTTGTTCAACTTGAAAACATTTAAAAGATATCTAGTCACTTGCTTTCCTCCTCAGTCAGTATAAATAATTACGCCACTGCCTGTATTTGTTATACTCTCTTTCTGTTATCATATTAAAGTGTATACTTGCTTGTGCAAGAGTTCTGCTGGGTACTTCTGCCAGCTGATTTGGTATCTTACCCCAGGGTTCTGTGGATACTTTTGACCTTCCTAGGGAATATTCTGATACCAACAGTAACGATCATGTAACAAAGATGAGATAAGGAGCAAAGCGGCTTTAGTCAGCAGAGTTCAGGAGTGTAAAGGCTCTTCCTGGTCATTAGAGGAGTCTCTCTAAGAACACGGTCCTGTAAGTATGTAATAATGTGCTTCTCAGAATTAACTGTAAATGATAGGAGCCGAGCAGACCAAGTGACATTATGTTTATAAAGCTGTTCACATGAATAATAAACACAAATAATGAGAAAAAACAAGAGTTCTGCTGGTAAACAAGAGAGCCTGTCACATTCGTGGCACTCACAACTGTCATGATTCCCATCTCCAAAGGCAACATGCAGGGGTTGGCGTGAGCTGTCTAGATTCACAGAAATACACTGCGTGGCATTCACATAAAAACACAGTCATCTAATGAAACAGTTTTCAAATTATATTTTATTGATAAGTGACATGTACCTGCCTATGAAAACATATAAATATAACCATTAATTGGTCTTCACTTTGGCACTGTGAAGGAATTAAAAATCATGTTTCAGATTAAAAATATTTAAACTGAGTCCTCGATAGTTTTAGTTCTTTTAAAATTAACACTATCTCCCAAATTTATCTCTCATAGCAAAAGAGCTGTGATGAACACTCTTCAAACTCTTTAATTAACTTTATAATTAATAAATAATTAATAGTAATCAATAATATGAAAGATAAGTAACTTGCTGTTAAGTTTCTATTTTTTATCTAAGATTTAAAATCATATAAATGGCAGATCATATTCTGATGAAAAAGTGGGGGGATAGGTTGTTATTTATGTATAACTCAGAAAAATAAGTTCAACTTTATTCACACAAAAAAGACAAGATAAAACCTTTAACTCTAGGACATTCAAAATTAAAATATGGACTGGATATTTTATAGTCTAATGAAACCTCATTTTGTGGAGTTAGACATGCCAAGCCATATTAAATTGTCTAATTCATCATATGACAAAAATAACAGAACCAGTAAGCCACTAGAAGTGGATTTATAAGAAATATTCTGTGCATAATAGTATGCTAAAAGGAGCTATAATATTACACAGATAGACAAATCATATACACATTATATCATTCAAGAAGAATGCATGGCTATAGATAACTAGTATCATTACATGTCTAAATTATTGTCTATAAATAAAATGTTTTCTAAATTCCTGCTCATGAATATATCACCTAATAATGTCTGTAATGCTTAGAAAACCGAGAAGCACCTCAGTAAACCTAGACAAAGTTTCAGAATAGCATAAATTCTACTACTCAAACTTTTAAATATCGAATATGTGGTTCAATTATTAAATTTTATTTATAGACTAAAAAAGGAGTCTTTGGGATGTTGTCTAATACCAAACAAACAAGGTAAAATACTATTTTGTTGAAACCTTTTCTGCATTTAAGAATAGAAAAATGAGTTCTGTATCTTTTCAGTGTAATAAAAACTGGAAAAGGCTTCACAGTACTATAAGTACTTTCACCCTATCTCTATTGCTTCCTTTAATAGGTCATTTTTTTTCCTGGAAGCAATTGAAATATTTTTAAGACAAGCTTTCAAATTAAATAACTTAGAAAATATGTTTTAATCTAGACATAAACCAGGTACTGAATTTTCAAAATTATTGCATATAAAGTATTCATAAAACACAGTTTCAATTTTTATCTCCAAAATATTTATAAAATAAAGATTTAGGGCCAGAGATTTAGCTCAGTGGTTCCAGCGCCTGCCTCGCAAGCATAAGGTCCTGAGTTCGATCCCTGGTAACCACATACAATGCTGGGCGTGGTGACTCATGCTCACCACCAATCAGTACCACATACCACAGTGCCAGGCGTGGTGGCTCACGCCTGTCATCCCAACACTCGGGAGGCAGAGACAGGAGGATTGCTGAGTTCGAGGCTTGCCTGGGCTACATAGTGAGCTCAGGGTCAGCCTGAACTACAAAGCGAGACCCTGTCTCAAAAAAAAAAAAAAAAAAAAAAAACAAAGAAAAACACTGAGAGTCGTATTGATGTAAGAAAATGGAAAAAAGACTAACAAAATATTTGATAGAGTAGAAATTTCTCACATACAAATGATCTCATAATTATAAAAATTAACACTACATTATAGTGAAAAAGGTAAAGCTTTCAAAATATTGTAATAAACACTTGAAAATACTTTTATTTCTACCTCACAATATAGACATGAATTTATATTCTATGTATAAAAAGTGAAACAATCAAAAATATATATATGGTTAAAATTCATTATGGGGGGAAAATAATTTAAGAAATTCAAAAAATTGTTAACCATCAAGATACAAAACTATTGGACTATAATCAAAAGAAAAACATTTTTGTCACTGAAAAAGATGAAATTTAAGTCAGGGAGTAAGACAGGATATTTTAAGTGCAAATAAATAAACACGATATCCATCTATACTATCTAAAGTAATCTTACATATAATTAAAGGAAAATAAAAGGTAAAGGATAGAAACATGAGAAAATCAAGAGAAATGTGTTTAATGACTTGAAGGGACATAATAAACATACAAAACTTTATTCGGGAGTTGTTACATACACATAGCCTGCACAGCATTAATTATCAGTGAAACACAGTTTAGAATTTTCCACCAAAATATATTACTATGTATACTAGCATGGACTAGCATGAGAGTCTAAGGTTTTTGTAAAAAAAAATACAAGAAAAAAGAAAAACTAAAATATTTACACACTCAGTGGCAATGTGAAGTAGCATCAACCTTTTGGAAAGCTACATGAAATGATGCACCATACACCACTAATTCTAATTCTGGACATAAACCTCAAATAAAAAATCAAATATATTCACTAAAATATGCATACAAGAATCTCAAACCAGTGCAATATGTAATGCCAAAATATTTCAAAGCTTAGCAAATACACAATGGATAAATTGTGGGGTTTTTTTCATAGAATAGATTATTTTAAAGCAATCAAATACAAAATTAGTGACATTTACAACATCTTTTTGCTTGCTTTGTGTTGCTAAAAGGGGAAATAAAATTTTTGGTAATGAATGTCTTTGGAGAGCTCAGTTACTGAGAAACCCAAGGGGAAATTCTGGGATGCCAATAATTTAATATACGAGAGTATGAAAATTCTCAAAGATACTGTACAGAAGAAAAGACTTTGGGACTTTGTATAAAAAAGGGTCACAGTAAATTGGATTCACCGACTTACAAATAATTGTCTTTAAAATTTTCCTACCTAGAAGGGGAAAATTAAAACAATAAATTAATAGAAATATACATGACACCAATGAAGCATAAATAACAATGGAAGATTCAAGCATTTAATGTTAGATATTTATATTTGCCCCCAAATTAAATACTTATAATAACTGAGATGTCTTATTATATAGCGATGGATAGGAATTTTCTATCTGTTCAGTATGTTCTATGGAAAACCACAACATTAAGGGAAAAAAGTGAAGCAGTTTTAGTTAAATTGCCTCAATTGCTTTAGATGGCTTTTTTACAGATCTTCATTTTATTAAATTTATTAAAATTATTAAAATAATTTTCTTATGTTATAAACAGGGATGATGCTTCTAATTGTGTTTAATTTTTTCTAGGATAATTTACTGTATAAGTAATTGCTAATTTCCTTCTCCTGAGCAACTACTGGCGCATTCATGATTCACTTGTGCGATTGCTGGGCGGGAGCCGGGAGCAGAAAGCGGAAAGTTTCTGTGTTCTAAGTGGACTGTCTTTCAAGTGAATGAAAACTTGGTATACTGACTGCATTATGTGTGTGAGTTGTATTTGATAATTTTTAATCCTGTCCCCCACAAATATTGTTTTCTTTTCGTTCAGTGAAATGTTTATTTCCATTCTTTGAGGGTGAGTGAATCTGATTTAAGGAGCATTGTCTTTGGGTGTGATTTCTGGTAACTGTTGCGCTCCCAAAGACTGAGCACTCTGGAGAATGCGGAGGCTTCGGGATGTCAGGATGAAGCGCACCTCACAGAGCCGCCAAGTGATTCCAGCAGACTTGAGAGCTTGTAATATTTATCTGCAAACCAAGTGTTTTATTATTTATAAATCGGGCAGCCCAGGGTATTTTGTTACAGCAGCATGAAGCATGAAGGTGCTACAGTGTGTTTTTGTCATATAATTGTGGAGATCCTTAATTGACTTAAGTTATCTTGAAAAATCTTTTTCCTACTTGTGTTCATTACATAACATGAAAAGTTTTATACAAAAACAATGAGAAAAAATAAGAATCAAAATAGATCATGTGCCAGGACAATTTCTCAATCAACAATTTGATCATAATGTATTGCTAAAATGTACCAGTACACTCAGTGTATTAAAGAAGTGACATTCTAAAGGAAGTCTGTATGTAAATATCTGTATATGTAAATACGAGCAATACCCATATTTAAATTCGGTTACTTCATAAATGTAGCTTGTCATATTTCTGTATAGAAAACAGTAGCATTTTCAGGGTTTTGGTCTAAAAGTGAGGAAATAATAATAACACCTACTTCATACAATGTATTAACACATATTTTAAAAGTTCTTGAACAGCTAGGGCTCTGTACATATGAATAACTTTATTATTATATTATTATAGATATAAATGCTACAAATACGCTGTGATTTGTTGCAATTTACAATTTTAGCTTTGTCTCAGTTCACACAGTTTTGGAGAATTTGGAGAGTTCTAGCAGGTGGAGCACACTGACCATTGTTTTGGCTGGAGATCAAACTTGGGGCCTTTTCAATGAGCAGCATCTTATGCCCTTTAGAAAGTATTTTAGTATGAGATGTATCCCCCTCAGTTTCCCAGGTGGGACTCAAATTTATAATCCTGCCTCCACCTCTTCAATTTCTGGGGGCACGAGGGTGTGCCACTCCATCTCTCTGGCGGTGTGGGTGTCTTTCTACTAGTTTTGTTGAGACATTGTATCCCCTTATAATTCCAGGAATGCTATTCTAAGTCCACATCCAAGACTTTCACTTCTAAGTCTTCCCTGTGTACCTGATCATCTTAGGCGATGGTCTTTATGAATTTGCATGTGCTATGCATTTACAGGATTCTGAAGATACCACGGTAAGCAGCAAGATGGAGCGCCTCTCACACGGAGCTCAGCATCTAGATAGATATAATGATATACCTGAAATTTGGTTGTAATGAAAGCAATTTGGATGATGTCACACTCTACTACCAGGTGAACACAACTAACTTCAGGGAAATCTACAAGGAATCCTTAAATGAGTTATGAAATACAATTTACAAGGCGGGCTGGGGATTTAGCTCAGTGGTTCTGGCATCTGCCTGGCAAGTGCAAGGTTCCAATTAGATCCCCAGTACCACATACCACGGTGCCGGGCATGGTGGCTCACGCCTGTCATCCCAGCACTCAGGAGGCAGAGGCAGGAGGATTGCTGCATTTGAGGCTTGCCTGGGCTCCATAGTGAACTCAGGGCCAACCTGAACTACAAAGCGAGACCCTGTCTCAGAAAAAAAAAAAAAAAAAAAGGAAAGTAGGAAGGAAGGAAGGAATACAATTCACAAAGTAAAGGGAAAGAGTATGAGGAAAGCCAGGATTTGATGTCAAATCCTTATGGTTGGAAACAGCAGACCTGAGAGTATATCAAGAAGAGGCTGGAGATGGGGCCATGTCCAGACTATCTACAGCCTTGTTGACAATGCAAGAATCTTTGTACTTTATTTGTTAGTTTTATTTTTTATTTTCTATTTTTAACATTCCAAGTGAGCTAGTTAATCTCTGAAATTGTGTGAACATGTGTCTGTGTGCATGTGTGTATGCAGATACATATGTGCATATACTGCACAGTCATGTGTGTCGGTGGTGAAAAGAGTCACAGTCGAGTGTGTGGGTTAAAACTTTACTATCTGCCTTCTGTACATAGGATAGCCTTCCATTTATTTTTGCCAGATCTCTCCACAAGGGAGGGGAGCCCGCTGCGCTCTGGCGTCTTCTGTTTCCATGAATGTAGACTGGCGGCGACTCCCGGTGTAGTGTCGATCGTGACCCCACAGCAGTGCCCTCCTGCACCGGGCGTGCATGGCAGCACCTGCAGAAGTTGGTCCCGTTGTGTTTTGTGTCCTCCGTCCTGGGCCTGCGCGCACCCGGGCCGGCCTCCCACACTCCCAGCCTCTGGGGCAGGGCCTCACCCAAGTGGTTTGTTCTGATATTTCACGTTCGCGTGTCTCCTTTTAGTCCAGATAGCTCACTACCTCCTTAAGGCTTTGAAAACTTTCATCATGGTGAACATTTGACTAAATTCAGTCTCAAATTAAAGCATTAGTATTATGACTATAAAATATTTTTCTACTCATATTGTATAACAGACATCTTACTTATTTTGCTGTATCGTTCCACTGCTTTGAAACAGGGACTGAAATGAGAATAACTACTGTGAATTAGCCTCAATATACTGAAACAATTAATTTTTCTGGATCAGATTTTATCCCTCAAGCTAAGCTTTTGACAGCATATGGTTTTGATTTGGCCGATGAGAGCACGTATGTTGAAATTACTGTGAAGGGATTCACGGTTCTCTAATACAAGGTGTCCCAGTTGGACTTGGTCCGATATCACAGAAGTCTGTCTGCAAAGAATGCGACAAGCATGAAATGGCCTAAGGGATAGAGCGGGGCAAGCCCGGGGCCACGATTCAGCAATCTTTACTGGGTGACCTGCCCTGTTTCAGCTACTGCATCACACACTGGGCCGTACCTGCTTTGAGGTTTGGTTCTCTGTCACAAATGCCACTTCGACCTAATTCTACCTTCAAGCAGCTTATGTTACAGAAGTCCAAGAGCGGACCAATCAGAGGATGTGAAAGCCCCAGTCAAGCAACTTTACTACAAAGCCTGTGAGAAGAAGGTAGGAACATAAGGCACTTGCCCGAGTGGAAGGGGAAAAGGAGGCCTCACTGCGTGTGTGACCAATCACCTGTGGTGTATCTGGTGCCCAAGATGTGTAGAGGGATGGAAAATGTCATTTCACCTGAAGGGGGCAATACAACAGATGCCAGTGTGCAGAGAGAACAGCCGCACAGGGAAACATCCTTCAGGAGAACTAAAAATGTGTGCAAGCATACAACAAACGTTTTGGGGATGTCAGCTCACGACAAATTCCTCAGTGAGATGGATGCATTCAAGGTCAGTGCGTAAAGATAATC
>PVIC010042024.1:0-15974 GCA_004025085.1 Thryonomys swinderianus | reverse complement strand
CTTTCTTTCTTTCTTTCTTTCTTTCTTTCTTTCTTTCTTTCTTTCTTTCTTTCTTTCTTTCTTTCTGTCTTTCTTTCTGTCTTTCTTTCTGTCTTTCTTTCTGTCTTTCTTTCTTTCTTTCCTTTCCCCTAGTACCAGGAATCAAACTCAGGACCTTATGCTTGCCAAGCATGCACAATGCCACTAATTTTCTAATCACTTAGATTTTAGAGGGACTGATCCAATTCTGATGCTATCTCAGGCCTCACACTTCCTGTGATTCAGGAAATTCCAAGGATTCATGGAGTTCTGTGACAGGAATTAGAGACAAATTACAGAATATTAAATACTCAATGTATTGTATATTATGCCATAATAGGTTCTAGGGCTATGCAGACCAACTTACATGAGTGCTGTGATTACAGACATACTTATCACCTTTTCCAGTGCTGGGACCAAACCCCAGAGACTCAGAGTGGTTTATTTGGCTCACCGTTCAGAGGGTTCAGTCTGTGATCAGTTTGCACCAAGGCAGAAGCATCACGTTGGAAGAGCATGGTGAGGAAAAGCAGCTTAGTTCATGGCAACTAGGAAAGAGAGCAGGGGAAATGGATGAGAGATGGAGAGGTCAGGGACCAGATACAGACTCCAAAATTAGGTCTCTGTGACCTGCCCAAAGATGTGGCTTACTAGTCCCCAAGACAGCACCCAAGCCAATGAAGTTGACCATCTTAACTGTGACAAAAATTATACTTAGAGTGTTTAGTACCACGGAGATCATGTGAAAACTAAGTGAATGTGAAACAATATAACAGTTGCAACTTCTGAATGTATTACCAATACCTGGGGTTACTTGGTGTCCCTTTAATTTTAGGGTATCCAAATCTGGGTGACTATACCCACACCCCTTCAAATCCTAAGTAGTAGATATTCAAAAAGTATGGTGAATAATGAGGAGTAAGAAAAAATGCGATGGTAATAAAAAAAAAGGAGCGAAATAAAGCTTATGTATTTAGGGAGTGAAGGGTTGTGGGGTTGGAAGGGGAATGAAAAATGAGAATTAAATCATGTCATATACTGGTACATATTCTAAGTATTAGATGTGATCATGATGTGTATATACAATGTACCAAGAAAGGTTTAAAAAAAAGTATTAGTAGGGGCCGGAGGGTTAGCTCAGTGGTTCCGGCACCTGCCTCGCAAGCGCAAGGTCCTGATTTCGATCCCCGGTAACCACATAGAATGCTGGGCGTGGAGACACGCCCACCAACAATCAACACCGCATACCACAAGGCCGGAGGTGGTGGCTCACCCCTGTAATCCCAGCACTCGGGAAGCAGAGACAGGAGGATTGCTGAGTTCGCGGCGGCTTGCCTGGGCCCCATAGTGAGCTCAGGGCCAGCCTGAACTACAAAGCGAGACCCTGTCTCAAAAAGCAAAAAAAAAAAACCCAGAAAAAAAAAGTATTAGTGACTAACAGGAAATTTGTGAGAGATGTTTCATCTCTCCACACACAATTACTACTGCTAGTGGCAGCTATTGATTCTATATTTTTTCATTTCTATTGACCAAAAAAAACAAACAAAAACCGCTAAAATTTAAATAGGCAATAAAATTGTCTTGGGTATAAACGTTTGAAGATCAGCGGAGAGAAAAGCAATTTGAAGGACAGCAAAGAAAAAAGAATTGGGCCGGAGATTTAGCTCAGTGGTTCCCCTGCCTGCCTCGCAAGCACAGGGTCCTGAGTTCGATCCCGGTAACCACATACAATGCTATGCTGTGCGTGGTGACTCACATCCACCAGCAATCAATACCACATACCACAGGGTCGGGCGTGGTGGCTCACACCTGTCATCCCTGCACTTGGGAGGCAGAGACAGGAGGATTGCTGAGTTGGAGGCTTGCCTGGGCTACATAGTGAAAAAAAAATTACTCTTCTCCCGGGTCAAAAATATTTGGCAATGTTCCAACAATTTTTTTTTTTTTTGAGACAGGGTCTCGCTTTGTAGTTCAGGCTGACCCTGAGCTCACTATGTAGCCCAGGTAAGCCTTGAACTCAGCCTCCGTCCTGCCTCTGCCTCCCAAATGCTGGGATTACAGGTGTGAGCCACCACGCCCAGCATTGTGGGGTGTGGTACTGATTGCTGGTGGGCGTGAGTCACCATGCCCAATATCTCATCATTGTATTTGATCACCGAGATAGAACCAGGGACCTTGGGATTGCTAGGCAGGTGGCTGAACCACTGAGCTAAATCTCTAGCCTGTTCCAACAATTCTTTAAAACTGATAAAGGAAAATTTTTGAAATGCCCTGAAGTTTAATTACAAGAGCCAGAGGATGAAGGAGGGAAAAGATAAGGGAAATTAATCAGTTAACTTCAGAGAGTGGAAGAGAAGCCAACAAAAGACTGTTTCATATTTCTCAATGTATATTAAAATTTTGACTTAATCCTATGAAAATGATTTCTGGGAAAACTGCAGCGTGGTAAGCCATAACATCTCTGAAGCTAGAATCCGGACACTAGAAAATAATGATTTGGGGAAACAAAAAAGAGAGAAGTACATCTCCTTGAACTAAGAAGCATCTGACTAGAAAACTGAGACCTACAGAGCAACTGAGACAGAACACAATATGGATAAGGAAAGAGACAATCTGCACTTTATCTTCAGTTCCTGGCTTATAGCTCACCAGAAAGGGAACCTGAATCTAGAGACACGTAGTGAAAGCTGAGGATCCCAGAAGGCTTCAGGAAGAAACATGGCCCGGGAACTGACTGGCGCTCGCTGTGGCAGCAGGGAGAGCACAGGATTCTGTCTCCACATAAATCCTTCGACAGGCAACAGGAGGTTGAGTGACTCCAGTCTAAGTTCTGGCCGTATCGCCCGAACAGTGCTTGGCCAAATGCCATTCCAGGGAAAGGTTGACCGTTTGAACCTGTGACACAGAGCAGCCACAGGACAGCTTCAATTCAAGGATTCCTGTGTTAGTTTCCCACAACGACCAGGTGAGAACAACTGTAGTATAAAGCTGTGGTCAGGAGCTGCAGTCATCCCACGCAGACCTGCTGAGGGGTTTCGGTTTAAAGAGACAGCTTCTTCCCACCCAGCCCCAAACAGAGGCGAGGCTCAGGGTGAACAGCTTTCTGTTTAAAAGTTGCAGCATTGGTGCCCTTTACCTTAATCCTACTGCCTGCTGGTGACCACATCCACACAAATCTGGGGTCTCGCTGCTTTCTTTACCTACCAGCATAAGTGGGGATGTGTATATTGTAACTTGGAGACTTACCTCAAAATTATAGATCCTTGGGCCGGAGGGTTAGCTCAGTGGTTCCGGTGCCTGCCTTGCAAGTGTAAGGTCCTGAGTTTGATCCCCGGTAACCATATACAATGCTGGGCATGGAGACTCATGCCCACCAGCCATCAATGCCACATATCACAGTGCCGGGCGTGGTGGCTCACGCCTGTAATCCCAGCAGTCGGTAGGCAGAGGCAGGAGGATTGCTGAGTTCGAGGCTTGTCTGGACTAGATAGTGAGCTCAGAGCCAGCCTGAACTACAAAGTGAGACCCTGTCTCAAAAAAAAAAAAAAAAATTATAGATCCTTGAAGAAAATCATGCATTCATTATCACACAGAAATTTCCTCTTGTTGTGTTTGTTTCTTTTTGCTTTCTTGCTTTGGGTGTCTGTTACTGTTCTTAGTGAGTTTGTGTGTTGTTTTTAGGATTTATTTTCTACCTTCCTTTCCACCTTTGCTTAATGGCACTGGGAGCATTTTTCTTTGTCCTTCTTCCTTGCTTTTTATCTTTTTTCTTACTTCCCCTTTTTCTTTATTTTTCTTCTTTCCCCTTTATTTTTTCTCTTATTTTTACTCCTTGTGTAATTTATTGTTCTTCTCTCTAAAAATTATATTGAGTATGGGCAGCAGAAGTGACTCATGTGAGGACAGAATTTCAGAACTAGATGACAGTGAGGCCTTCAAAAGTCCAACTACTCAGAGACAGCATAAAAGCAATAAGAGTACATGAAAAATTGATCCAACAGCTGCTAAATGATGCAAAGAAGACTATCCTAAGAGTAACTGAAGTGAAAAATCAGAAGAAAACACAAATGGCATAAAAAATACCTGTTTGCAGAGATGGAAGAAAATTTACCAAATATGAGGAAAAAATATCCTTTCAGATCAGTGACGCATATAGAACCCAGAGAGCCACAGTCAAAAGAAAACTCTCCATACCACATCATATTCAGTTTGAGGTACTCCTAAGAAGACAAAATCCTAAAAGCTGTTCAACAAAGGCAGTGACTCACACAGAAATGTAATCGCATTAGCAATCACAGCAGACTTCTCTATACAAACCTTAAAGTCCCAGAAGACTTGGAGCAAAGTATTTCGAGCCCTAAAGAGTAAATTTCCAAGCCAAACTTATGCAGCCTGCAGAAATTTTCTTCAAAATTGATGGAGAAATAAGGTATTTTCTTGATAAAGAGCACCTCAGAAATTCATAACCACCAAATTAGCGTGACAAAAAACTCTCAATGTTATCCTAGAGAGAGACAATGAAGCAGACATTGTCAATAAATCAAAAAGAATAAATACCCCTGGGGGGGATGAAGAGCTAAGCAGAAGGAAGAAAATACATCAGTAGGAAAATAAGTCAACGGCTCTTAGTAATAACTCTCAATGTGAATGATCTTAATTCCCAATCAAAAGATAGATCAGAAGAATGAATTGAAGCAAGACACAAAACACAGCCAGGCATGGTGGCTCACACCTGTAATCCCAGCACTCAGGAGGCAGAGGCAGAAGGATTGCTGAGTTCAAGGCTTGCCTGGGCTACATAGTGAGCTCAGGGCCAGCCTAAACTACAAAGCAAGACCCTAACTAAAAAAAAAAGAAAAAGAAACAAAACAGTACAAGAAACACATTTAATTAGTTTAATTTAATTTCAGACAAAGTACATTTCAAGCCAAAACCAACAGAAGAGGTTAAAAAAAGTACTAAATATTGGCCAGCATATCCTGTCCTGTTTGAAGCTATGATGGTGCATACATTACAGTCCCATCAGGGAGATTGTCCCATGCTACTCAATAGAACAGTCATACATATAACTCCGGTGGATGAAAGCCACTCAAAATTAAGACATGAATTAGAAATTATGGCCTTATTGTAAATATGTTAAGGGAACAGTTCAACATGAGATAATAATTACAGACATACATGCACCAAATACCAGTATATTTAGCTTCATAAAATAAACAGTAGTGGACATGAAAAATTAGATGAACAGCAATATAGCTGTAATGGAATCCCCCAATACCCCACTGTCACAAATAGATCAAGCAGATAAAAAATAAGTATCAGTTGAACCAAACTTTAAACAAATAGACTTAAGAGATACACACAGTGTATTCTATCCAGCAGCAGAACACACATTCTTCTCAGCAGCACATGGAATTTTCACCAAAACAGCCCACAAAGCATGCTTAACTAAATGCAAAAGAATTGAAATTGCCCCATGCATATTATCAGATCATAGTGCAGTGAAACTAGAAACCAATGCCAAAAGAAACGAGAAATTATGCATCCACGTGGGAATTAAGAAATACTCTCTCACAGATGAAATTAAAGAAGAATTTGTCCTGCAATCAAATGATAATGCCAGTACAACATACCATAAACATAACTGGTTACAGTGAAGGCAGTGTTGAGGGAAGTTTATAGTGGTGAATTCCCACGTCAGAAAAATAGAATGAGTTCAAATAAATAACCTAATAATGCACCTGAAATTCCTAGAACAAGAACAATCCAAACAGAAACTAGTAGAAGGAAGGAACTTCACAAAGATCAGAACAGAAATTAATGAATTTGAGACTAAAAAAGCAATACAAACAATCAGTGAATTGAAGAGCTGGTTCTTTGAAGGAATAAATAAAATTAAACAAACAAACAAAAACCCTTACCCAGTCTAACCAAAATAAGAAAAAGTTCAAATCCATGCCATTAGAAATAGAAATGGCAAAATTACAGTGGAGTCTGTCCAAATCCAGAGAATCATCAGTAACTATTTTAGAAGCTGTAGTTCAATCAAAGGGAATATTCAGAAAAAATTGATAGATTCTCAGATACATAAACTGAACTAAGAAGACATAAAAACTGAAAAAAAAAATTTAAAAAGCCACTACAAGAACTTTACAGAATTTCTAATGTTAGCACTGCTTAAAGTCTTTAATGAAATGGAAAGGAAGCAGTTCTCCCAAATTTATTCATGGAAGCAAGCATTACCCTGATTTTAAAGCTAGAAAGGCCCAACCAAAAAAAAAGGGAATTACAACCAAATCTCTTTAATGAACATATATGTAAAAATCTCCAATAAAATACTGGCAAATAGAATGCATCATAGCATCAAAAAGATAATGCATCATGATCATGTAGGATTTATTCCAGGGGTGGCCCAATATATGCAAATCAGTAAATATAATACATGCAAGGACCAAAAAAAATCACATGATCATCTCAATAGATGAAGAAAAAGCATTTGACAAAATCTAACATCCATTCAGGATTTTAAAAAGAAACCCAAGAAAATAGGCATTCATACATATACATATGTGTGTGTGTGTGCGTGTGTGTGTGTGTGTATGTCTCAATTTTATAAAAGGTATATATTTGTGTCAATTTGGTAAAAGGTATCTATGACAAACAAGTGGAGAGAAACTGAAAGCTTGGCTATAAAATTAGCAATAAGACACAGATGCCCATTATTACCACTCTTGTTCAATATAGTTTACTCACTGTGATCCAGGAACTGCCCAAAAGGCTTAGCTATGAATGGATGAGGCTTTCGGAAGACATCTAGATATAAGCCACAACATATGAATATAGAAGAATGTTGTCTTCACATGTAGAGTTGGGCACATTTCTAAGCATACTTATTTGGCGGCCATGCATCTTCTTTTTTTTTTTTTTTTTTTTGAGACAAGGTTTTGCTTTGTAGTTCAGGCTGGCCCTGAGCTCACTATGTAGCCCAGACAAGCCTCGAACTCAGCAATCCTCCTGTCTCTGCCTCCTGAGTGCTGGGATTAGAGGCATGAGCCACCAGGCCCGGCACTGTGGTATGTATGTGGTACTGATTGCTGGTGGTCATGAGTCACCATGCCCAACATTGTTGTATGTGGTTACCGGTTTGCTAGGCAGGCTCCAGAACCATTGAGCTAGATCTCTGGTCCAGATCATGCATCTTCTTACCTTCCATGTTCAAAAAATGATGAGTGGTAATTTCCCCTAAGTAGAAAATTTAGCATTATAATGAAATTTTACACTAGGGTCACCTAGAACAGCGAGTCAGTAACTTTTGTTTGGTTCCTTCAGTGTTTCTCAGAGGTCCGTATCTAAACAAAATAACAACTTGACGGCCAGAGGGTTAGCTCAGTGGTTCCAGTGCCTGCCTCTGCAAGCCCAAGGTCCTGAGTTCTATCCCCGGAAACCACATACAATGCTGGGCGTGGAGACTCACACCCACCAGCCATCAATACCACATACCACACTGCTGGGCCTGGTGGCTCACGCCTGTAATCCCAGCACTCAGGAGGCAGAGACAGGAGGATTGCTGAGTTCGAAGCTTGCCTGGGCTACATAGTGAGCTCAGGGCCAGCCTGAACTACAAAGCGAGACCCTGTCTCCAAAAGAAAAAAAAAAAATAACAACTTGAAGGAATATTCATAATTACAGGAGGAGGGCACTCCCCCCAGCATAGGTGGCTGTCCCAAATGTGCCTGCAGAGCTACTATCGAGTATAAATAATTTAGGATTTCCTCCCTTATATTGTCATTATAAAAATACTTGCAGCTCTATGTCTGGTTGACATATTTCCAACTGCTACCTCTCCTTGCTGCTGTTAATTGTTGAAGCTTGTCTTAGCACATGGTCTTTTTTTTCTGGCCAACATCTATACTGGCTTAATAAGTCACCCTGCTTCTCACCTTTCAGAAATACCTTGGTCTCAAGAGTTTTATTTTAACAAAAGTATGTCTTGAAGTATACATCTTAACAGACCTCACACTATAGCTGATATATTTAGCTGGATAAAAGAATTAAGTATGATTTCTTTACTCTTTTATATGTGTGCATGTATGTGTATTGCTGGGGGGGATACTTGGTTACGTTTAGACATATTTGATTGTATTAACACTATTGCAAGGAATCAGAATTTCTACAGTGATAGGTGTAATGATAATTTAATGGATGTGAATTATCTGTGTGACCTTAGAAAACAACAGTAAATTGCAAATCATTAGACATTAAAAACCAAATTACAGAGCTGGTAGTATAGCTCAGTGAAAAAACATTGCCTAGCATGCTCAAAGTCCTAAGTCTAATCTCTAGCACTGGAAAAGAAAAAACAAAACAAAACCAGGTTACAAACCTAGATGGTAGACTTTTCATTTCATTTCATTTTTGAGACAGGGCTTCACTTTGTAGTTCAGGCTGGCCCTGAGCTCACTATGTAGCCCAGGCAAGCCTTGAACTCACAGCAATCCTCCTGCCTCTGCCTTCTGAATGCTGGGATTACAGGCGTGAGCCATCATACCCGGCGTAGATTTTATTTTGATATGGAAAATATCTTTCCCAGTATCCTGGAAGGCTTTGCCTATTAGTCATGAGCCTGTCAGCTCTGAAATCATTCATGGACTTGTACCAATCAAGAGTGCTCCCTTGAAACTGGGCCTACCTGTCTGGGAAGTTCCACTGGCCATAATTAACAAAAAAGATACTTCTGAGCCAGGAAATTAGAAACTTTTCAAGGCAATGCCCAGTGTCTGCCCTTCTTTTCCTCTGCAGTCTCAACCTCTTTACTGATCCCATCCACGTTTCTTCAGCTCCCATGTTGTTCTGGGTACAAGTGTTGAATCCTTGTGTTTCAATAACCAGAGCTTTCTACCTCTGGTTCAGGAGGCCGAGAGTTAACAAAATTGCTTGTGGGTTCAGACAGGTAATTTATATATAAGTCAGACTTCTTTTTTTTGTAACTCAGACTCTTAATTTAAAACACCCAGCTGGTCAAAAAAAATAGCACATGATGGGTGAGAAGGGATTTAGATTCTTGTTTGCTGATCCCTAAGGAAGAAGAGGAAGAGGAAAGGAAGGAAGGGAAAGAAAAGGTAGAGGAGGAAAAGGAAGAAAAAGGAGAAGGGGGAAAACTACTGCACTTAATGTGATAAGGGTTGAATTATACTGAGATAAGCAAAGTGGCAGTGCTTCAAGGGAGAAAAGTCAAATGAAGTGGCACTGTTGAGATACTTAAAATGAAGTCAGGAGGGATTGCTGAGTCTGATTTCAGCCATTTCATGGCTAAGCCTTTGGTGTGGGCTGCAGACATATCCATCTCCAGAGGCAAGCTGATCTTTGGACTGGGCCAAACCTCAAACTCCTGAAACATTGTTTATTAACCTCCACTGACCTTCTGTATAAGGGACACTTCCCCCAGTTACCCAGAAACTGATATTGCAGCGAATCCCATCCTTATATGAAAGCTCAACTTCTGCCAGCACTAGTCATAATTCCTGACTAACATGTGATACAAAATTTCAAACCCAGCTGATAAAAGAGCTTGGGTGAGGGGTGGAAAGCTAGAAATACAAACAACATTTTGGGTATGTTAATCAGATTTGTGTCACTGTAACAAAATATTTGAAAAAGTAAAGGAAGAAAGAACTATTTTGATTCATGGTTTCAGTGGCTTTAGTCCATGGTCACTCGGCTCCCTTGTGTTTTGGGCCTGTGGTGAAGCAGAGCATTATAACTTTGAGTATATGGTGGAGTAAAGCTGCTCACCTCCTGGTGGCTGAGAATCAAAGAGAGAGGAAGGGGCAGGGATACCAGTAGGCCTTTCCAAGGTGCACACCCAGTGACTGACTTCTAACTAGGCCCTACCTCTTAATGTTTCTACCACCTCTCAATGGTGTCGATAGCTGGGGACCATGCCTTCAATGCGTGAGACTTTGTGGATGTTCCAGATACAAACTATAATACAGGACAACCATACTGCATGTTTCCCTGGGCCACCCTCCTCACTTTGCCTGGGATGAAAGCTTTGTTTCCATTTTTGGTGTGCTTCAACTTGGATATTAGGTTGAGAACTTGTATAAGAGAGGCACCCAAAAGATCCTGGGAATAGAGTAGCTTAGGTAAGATAAGGACCTTGTCAGAGGTCTTCCACTGACTTGAATTTTAATCATGAGAAGATTAAAGACTTGAATTTTAATCATGAGAAGATAACTACAAGAAATATGTTTGGGAAACGCTGCAGTGTGTATAGCTTCATTGGAGCATAGGATGTAAATGAGATAAAGGCTAAAAGTAAAAAGTAAAGCTCTCTAAATTATTATTATTATCATCATCATTATTTGGCTTATTTGAGATGTGGTCTCGCTTCGTAGTTCAGGCTGGTACTGAACTCACTAGGTAGCCCAGGCCAACCTCGAACTCATAGCAATTCTCCCACCTCTGCCTTCCTGAGTGCTAGGATTACAGGTGTGAGCCACCGAGCTCAGCATTGTGATATGTGGTTACTAGAGCCAAACTCAGGAACTTTCACTTGCCAGGCAGATGCCTGAACCACTAAGCGAAATCCCCGGCCCCCTCTAAATTAATCTTATGTAATACTGGTGTCAGAAAAAGCAAAGAATTTTCTCTGTAGTAAAGTTGTAAACTTCCCAGTATCTGTTTTAATGCTTACAACACTTAATAAATGATTGAGAAATTAACGAGTGAAGAACAAGGAAAGAAGTTGTTCGTGGGTACCCTTTTTCCTCACTCTCTTCCAAACATTACTGTTCCGTGTCCCTCCTGAAGCACATGGTACCTCATGCCTCAAAGTCACACCTTTTCACACACACCTGAAAAAATACTGTGAGATGCTACCTATCTTCCATCCTACCATATTCCGGGTATAACTGATCCAGGGTAGAATCATGATGAGAGGATGAGAAAGGAAGCAGGTGATAGATGTTCTGTCCCCTGTACCAGTCTTCCTGTCATGCCTGGGGTGGAACGTCTGGTTGGTCCTCCCTGACCATCCAGGTGAATGGAACAGAGTTCTCAAGTGGCTCTAGTGGTTTTAAAGCTCTGACTCTAGGTCTGCCAGACAAAGATGCAAACCCTGGACACTGATGACTGCACCGAGGTCCAGAGGCCCAAGAACTCTGTGCGCAGCCAGGCTCTGGTAGCCTCTGGCCCTATACATACTAAGAACATTATGGAGAACGTAACACACAATAAGCCACACAATATTGATATGAACATACTTTGTTCCCTTCACTTGAAAGGAAGAACTGCTAGTAATAACAGTGTAATAAGGAGGATAACTAATGCATGCCAATGAACAAAAGTATAATAATGTATTTTATACTTGCCGGGTGTGGTGGCTCATACCTGTAATCCCAGCACCTGGCAGACAGAGGCAGGAGGATTGCTGAGTTCAAGGTTTGCCTGGGCTACATAGTGAGTTTAAGTCCTGCCTGAATTACAAAGTGAGACCCTGTCTCAAAAAAAAAAAAAAATTATTTTGAGACACAGTCTCACTCTGTAATTCAGACAGGCCTTAAACTCACCTTGTGACCCAAGCTGGCCTTGAACTTGCTGCAGTCCTCCTGCCTCAGTCTCCCAAGTGTTGGGATTACAGCCATGCACTATTATGCCTGGTTTAGCAATACTTTAATAATCTTAATTGGGCTTATCTTTAATTTTAGCATTGGGCAACACTTCATTCCATAAAACAGAATTGTGTTCCAGTGGACTGAAAGGAGATTGGTTCTACAGACAGAGAAGGGCTTAAGGAAAGTAGAAGGAAAAAGTTACAGAACAGTAGAAAAATAATTTATAGCCAGTATCCAATTACTGTTTTTTTTTCTGTGGTTTTGAGTATTGAACTCAGGACATAGCGTATACTTAGCAAGTGCTTTATGGTGAACTACAATAGGCCTTCTTCTGTGGCATGGTCTTGCTAAATTGTCCAGACTGCCCTTGAATTTGGCATCCTCCTACCTCAACTTCTCAAGTAGTTGGGATTAAAGCCATTTGTGACCACACAGGGTAGCATCAAGTTACTTTTAATTACTTCTGTTACCTATGGATTAAGCCAGAAAGAACTTTGTTATCTTGCCAAGTGAAGCTGGCCCCTGTCGGAAGTGTGGCTGCTATCTCTCTAACCCAGATTTCTTAGAGGGTCAAATAAACAGCTTTGTTTCCATTGGGGACCTGGAACTCTTGGGTGAGTGATTCCATTCTGATTTTTTACCCTGGTGTGCACCAATTTTATCAAAACAATGATCTCTTGTAATTTCGCATTATTTTTTGAGCACTTATTGGTGTTAAGATTGTACCAGGTACTTTTAGATTATTAATTGCCTCACAAGGGCCTCCTGTTAGGACGCAAAAGGTGAGGCCTCAGGCAATGACATAACTTTCCTAAAATTCTCACTACCCAAATTTGTCCTGTCTCCTGAGCATGCCCAGAGCGTGTTCCAGTGCTAGGTGTGTTGAGCAATGACTGTCTAGGTTTGCTCAGTGGCTGAGTTGGAACTGGAGCTCAGTGAGGGGGTGGGAGGGGGGCGATACACTGGGAAGCTCTTGGTATCGATCACTATTTGATGCTCTCTTCCTTTCATAAAACCAGAGGCAATTCTTTGCTCTATAATTAACATGGCATTGTCCCTTCTGGGTGAGGAAAGTGCTTTTTATAGTTTGGGAGTGCTTATGTTTACTAGGTTTCTTTCCAACACTCGACCATCCCGTTTTGACCTTCATTTTCCTTACACTGTAGTCCTTCCCCTCAAAAGACTGTTAAGTCCTTGAAACCACATCAGTGTGTGTGTGAGAGCGAGAGAAGGAGGGAGGGAGAGAGAGAGAGAGAAAGGGAGGGAGAGAGGAGAGAGAGCAGAAGCGTGGGACACGCATGAGCAAAGAAATTCACTCTCCACGTTGGTCTACCTTTCTATAAATAATTGTTCTCTTTCCTTCTCTTAGGCCTCTCCTACACACACACACACACACACACACACACACACACACACACACACACACACAAAAGGGGGCGGCGACGACTTGAGTGACCTTGCAAAGATATCTAGCCCACTAGGGACAGGATTAGCAAGCTTGAAACCTCTACAAATACTTGGCTTTCTCCTCCATTTCTCCCGAAGCTGCCAGCTGTCTCGCCCACCTCACCCAGCACTCTCTTTCAGCTCAATCGGCACACAAAGCTCAAACCGCCCATCTCCTTTTTGCAAATCCTGAGAACTTCATTCCCCATGTTGAAACTCGTCGGTGGCCGTGGCGGTGGTGGCGGCGGACAGGACTGGGCATGCTCAGTGGCGGGGACAGGTCTGGGAAGCGAGAAAGCTGCGTTTGAAGTCGCACGGCCTAGGGATCGGGGGGAGGCGATTGGCGGGGTCCCCGGCTGGAGGTGCGCGGAGGCCCGCGATTCCGCGCCCAGGACCGGTATGCTCCAGACCCGAGCAGCCGGTCCGGCGCGCAGGGGGCAGGGCGCGGAGGAAGTGGGGGAGTTGGCGGGAGGAGGGGAGGAGCGCCTGGCTCGCCATCCCCCGGCGCCGGCTCTGCGGCTGCGGAATCGGAAGGCGCAGGGAGGATCCGAGGAAATAAAGACTCCCGAGAATGACCTCCAGGGAGGCCTCCTGAGCCGGGGCCCGCTCGCCGCCCCGCCAGCTCCGGGCATGGGTGACCGCGGAAGGCAGCCAGAACGCGCGGCCTCACACTCTCCGGGGGTTTCCGTGAACACCGGCGCCGCCGCCTTGAACGGGCTGCTGCACAACGGCTTCCACCCGCCGCCAGCCTGCAACGGAGGTCCGGCGGGCGGCGGCGACGCGACGCCCACACGCCCCCAGCTCCTGGCGGAGCTCCAGCCGCAGCCGCTGCTCCCTCAGCATGACTCTCCGGCCAAGAAATGCCGGCTGCGGAGGAGGATGGACTCCGGGAAGAAGAACAGGCCGCGTAAGTCTTACTGGGAGGAAAGCACCGGCGCGGTAAGGCGCAACGCGCGGGGCCTGGGAACGGTTAGCAGGCGGCGCCCCGGGTGCGCCCAGGCGACTGCCGTGGTGGACTGCGGAGGGGCTCGGGCCGGGTCTCTCTCCAGGCCGCCACGCACTGAGTGCTGTTGGCTGAGCCTGCCCCTTGCGGGTCGTGGCTACAGAATGAGTGGATTGGGCGCGGAGCTTGGGTTGATCCTTCGGTCCGAGTCTGAAAGGCAAAACACTGTCAGCCCTTTTAATTGTTCTCTGGGAAAATGCACTTGTGTGAGCGTTTGGAGGAGTCCAGGAGCGGGATAGAGCGGGCAGCACAGCCGAGGGTAACTTCTCCCTTCTCAGAGCGCATCTTGTCTGGGGTTGCAGCTCTGGAGACCAGTTCACCCTTTGAATCACAGAGTAACCGCCAGTGTCGTGGGTCTATTGGCGAGCTCAAGTCTGGAGGCGTGGAGTTTGACAACCCCCAAATCACAGCCTTTTAAACACTGTTTCTTCGCAGCCAATGAGAAGGCCGGTTAGGGTGGACACACCCACTGATACCATGTGGGCCGGAACTATGTCGGCCAATGAAGAATGGAGGTGAATTTTTTTTTTCCGTGGTGGGTGGTAAACTAAAGTGTAATTGTACAGAGCAGAAAGCCAAAGAGCGTTATTTCACAACCTAAAGCTCGTATATATATACTGGTAGTTTCAAAGGGGCACCTTCCTTGCCTGACGTTCTGGGATGTAAATTTGTAGGTTGAGTTTACGACTCTTTTCTTGTCTGCGCTGAACCTCATTCAACTGGTTACTTCTTTGTGTTTTTAATGAAGCTTATAAATGGCAAAAAGCAAAGTAAGTAGAATGTATATTAATTATTGCATTCGTACATGCACATTTTGCATAGATCCTCCTATTTATGGGGAAATGTTAAGTGGTTTTGGATTTCTCTAAAAGTTTGATACTTGGCAAACAACGTAACATCTTCGCTTTTTGCTGTTTGTCTTCTGTTTAAATCTTTTTTGCACTCTTAGCTTTTCTGCACTGAATTAAAATTTCTGGGCCTGGGACGTAACTCAGCGGCATAGAGCCTGCCTGTTTCTTAATTCATGTTAAGGCCAAAAGTTAAGGTTTATGCGGCGGTTTGGAACCACACGGATTTTGGCACGGTTGTAAGAAAGGCATGCAGCACTTGTATTTTATGTACATTTTTGTGTTATTGTTAGGAAATGACTTTCTTTGTGGATCAATGACTTATGATTTGTTTGCTTTACCTCTTTTGGAACACTTTACTTATTTCTCTGATCTACATTAACCCTATACTAGAGTGCAGAATGAAGATAGCTAGATTAATGAGAGAGAACTGTTGTTTTTAATATTGTCAACTTGAGTTCAACTTGAATTGTATTTACTAGAGGATATAACATCTTAAATAATTGAAAATATAAACTTTAACAATAACTTGAAAACAACTTGTGCTTGCAAACCCATAGGAATTATTATTATTATATTTGGTGGTATTGTTTTCAAACCCAGGACCTTTGCGTTGAGTTACCGCCCCAGCCCTTTAAAAATTTTTTTTTTTTAATTTTGTGGATTTTGCTGAATTGCTGAGTTACCATATTGCCGGGACTGGGCTCCAACTTGTCATTCTCTTGTCTCAGCCTCCCAGAGTGTTGAGGTTAAAGATATGCATCATCATGTCTAATAAGAATTATTTTAAAATACAGGATAATAAAACTTTTTGTGTGCTTTATGTCAGAAAAGGGGTTTGCATTTCCAATAAAAATGGAAATCTTAATTCATTTAGGTGACTTTCATTCTTCTTAAGTTTCCACATTGTTGAAAAATCATCCTATGATTTTTTTCATCAAATTTGAAATTTTTAAAATAAATTTCAGGTGTCCCGAGGAGTCACATCGGCATGTTTTACTATCAAACATTCTTAGTTAAAAATGAGTTCAGTATTTCTGTGAC
>PVIC010042023.1:0-15946 GCA_004025085.1 Thryonomys swinderianus | reverse complement strand
ACAACACACCAGACTCTTCAGGGAAGCTACCTGGCCAAGTGGGATTGTTTTATTCACCTGATCGGTCTAAAGGCTGCAACCCCATTGTGGGGTCTTCCTGAATTCTTCCGCAGTCCCAGGAATCTCTTTACATCTGCCACTATTGTCTGTAAGCCAAGTCCTTTGAGGTTCTTGAAGGAAAGTACACTTTCAGATCCAGTTAGGTAACTTTGTATTTGCTTGAAATCTATAAGAAGGACAGACATCTTCTAATGGTGATGGTCTGTTTACTGATCTCGGTGTCCATAATCCGTTGCTGTTTTGTTCTTTTTGAGAGAGTACTGGGATTGAACTCGAGACCTTGTGCTTATGAGGCTGGCACCAGAACCACTGAGCTAAATCCCCAGCCACGTTTAACAGCAAATAGAACATGGCTCATGTGCTCGCCTCAACAGTACGTGAGGCCCACACAAGGAAGTTGTACACATTTCTAAGGCATTTCTTAGTTTTTCACTGAGCTGTACACTTGTGATTTGTTTGCTTTTCTATATTTGAGTTACATGCTAAAAGAAAAAATTTTTTGAGAATAGTGTCAATTTTCCTTGTATTAAAGGCATCATGATAGAGGATTCAAATCCAAATCCCGAAGCACTTGTTAAAAGGCAAATAATTTGCAAACTTCGACTACATAAACAAAGTTCACATAGAATGAACAAAAATCTCTTATTCTGGTTCCATAAATGAGCTTCCAGAGGGCAGCCGCTGTTTGACAGCTACTGAGAAGCATGTTTGAAGTGTAGTGTGTGTACACAGCATGTCTGTTCTCGAATAAGAAAAGAGAAAGGGGAGAGGGAACAACCTTGCCTCTCAAACTGGTAAGAAGCAGTAACCATAATGTGATTTTAAAAAAAAGTCTACCCTAGCGTTAGGTGCTTGTTTTCTGAACTGAGTAAGAAGTCTTCATAATATGACTGTGAATATTCACGGAGGCTCAAGTAGTGAAGATGAAGGAGGAGCCACCTGGGCTCACTTTCCTAAGCACCGGGCCAAACTTTTCAAAGCACTGAGGTGTAACTGTATCGACTCAATCTTACTGGCTCTATCTCATTCTGGACAAGTTGCTGTATTTATGGTCGTCAGTTGGCATTTACTCTTTGACACCAAATTCTTCAGGTTGGCTGCATTGTGGGACACTATAACCAAGTGTGTGCATTCACACGTGTGTGCATTGAGCATAGACGTACTTATATATGTGCTTATGTTCGTATGCCTCACGGTCTCTTGGAAAGACGTTGCCTCTTTGGGTGTAGAGTGAAGCCTACTGTGGCAGTATCTTTGATATCTCCCCCTGTGATGTCTTCTGGTGTAAAAAAATCCTGCTATCTGCAAATATTCATTCTCATACTCATCTGACTTCTACTGTTCTAAAAGAATGAAAAGAGAAAACATCAGGTTTCAGGTATAGGCATGACAGAAGGGAAGATGTCCTCAGGATGGCTGGTTTGTATGTAATGGATCCCTGGGTGTGGGCTCCCGTTTCTATAGAGCTGTACGTGTGTCGGGGCGGGGAAGATACACATGTGTAACACGGCCCTTTGCTGTCACTGTGAGCCTAAACCCATTTCAGCTGAGCTGACTGACTCACTAGCCAGGAGTCCAAGCTCACGGCATCCAGCTTGGGTGACGGTCCCTGTTGGCCATGCCACGGTTTCCCTCACTTGCCGTTCGTCAAAGTCCAGGAAACTCTACCTATTTCTGCCAGCTGGACCCAGCCTGCTGCTAAACCCAGGGGGCAAGGATACCCTGAGGCCTGCGAGAGATCAGGAGAAGGAAAAGGATTGTTCCTCCTCTTACCTTTTGCTCAGCCTCTTCTCCACACCGAGCCAGTAGCACCAGGAGGACCGAACGAACCTCTATGTCAATGGGCTCTGGCATCCAGAGCAACTTTCTTATAAATCTCCTTTTATTGGCATTTCCTCCAGTTTAGCCAGCTCTGAATTGCATTGGAATAAGTTGAGAGAAAGAGAAGGAAGGCTCAGAGAGGACTCCCCGGCTCTCCCACCCCACCTCTCTGTCTCAGAGAAGCGGCTCACAACCAGCTTTATTTGGTAAAATGCCGCAATAGATGCTTGTCAGAAATAATTTATTCCTGTTAGCTGTAATCTGAAGGAAAACAGATACAAGTCCTATAGTTAAAAAAAAAAAAGTAAAGTAGACTTGCTTTCGCTGACAGTACAAAGGTGTCATATACAAGAAGGATTGACACAGACCAAGGGGTCTTGTGGGAAATATGATAATAACTATAAAGAAGACAGATTATTCCCCAGTTGCCAACATTCAAACCTTTTTACAGTCAGTTCAAACATATAAAACTTTATTGCTCTAGCAGAAAGGGGAACAATTTCTGGTTGCACAGCTTTCCCAGGGCTGGGTTTATACTGTCTGTGTTATTGCTCTATAGTGGCATTTTAAAGTTTATTGAACAAGACTTTTACAATTGAAGGAAGTATATAAAACTGTAAATTTATTAGATTTTTCAGGATAAGTGCCCTTTCTAGTTGTGCTCAAGAATTCGGAGCTACGAGAAACTGCTAGTTACAAGACTTATTAATATTAAAGACTCAGAGTACGCACATTTTATACCTTAACTGATCTCAAAAATAATATTATTGTATTACTGAAAGTCACAGCTCTGATGCTGTAGAATTGGATGGATACCCAGGTCTAGGGCTCTATGCACCAGATGTGTTTATTCTTCACTGGCTAAAAAGTTCGCTTTTGTTATATCTTACTTTATTCGATTTTAACACCATCAGTCAGATGCTACTCTGCTCGTTGAAGGATGTCTCCAGGTCAATGTTTTTCCTCTAAATCCTTGGTGAATTGCCAGCATCTCTTAGTGTGTGGGGATAGCACAGATCCAGGTGGAGGGTTTTGAGTGTATTTTCTGACCAAGTAATACATTAGCACATGCACAAGATCAAGTAGACTTGTGACAGCCAAAATTCTAATTGTTCATTTCCTAAAAGTTTTGGGAGAGGTGATTTGAAAAATGCTGTAATACTGAGATGATCTATATCCAAGTTGCTTAACCTCAGTTCCTTAAATACTGCAGGACACAAAATAGCGGTGTCCCTCTGACCGCTCCCATGATAGTACAGGTCTCCTGTCACCACCACAGGGTCTCCTGCGTGCAAAAATCTCCCCTCCTCCAGCACTCTTCCTCTCTACAGAGTTACAATAAAGAAATAGATGCTACTGTAAATAAACAGTATAGGTTGAGTACAGCAATTAAAAATACAGCTTAATGTTACCATGCAAAATGAATTAAAGAGTTATTTCTTATAAAAAATATTGGACTACAGACAATATTTTAAAAAATGTGCTCTCCAAAGAATGTAACGCAACTGGATTTTTAGTATTTTACATGTAACTTTTCAGACCCATTCACTGCATAGCAGGAGTTCCACTGTTGACTGATTGAAGTCTGAAAATGTGTGTTTCTGGGCACATCCGTGTGTGAAACCAGAACTCATGTTCTTTGCATATTATGATTAACCAGCGCCAAGTTTTGCTGTTTTGATTTTCATATGCATATGCAGAAGTACATGTGATGTATATTTTATATGACTCACCCAAGGAGAGATTTGAGAAGAACAGGGTCGATTTTGATTATAATCTTCTCTCTTCTATGACAAGTTTAATTCTGAGGTACCATCAACTTGTCTTTAATTTTCAATTTGTATTCTAGGATTTTTTTTCTACCTCTTCAGAAGGTTTTGGTAATAGATAGATTAAAAACACCTGTTCACCTTTCTGCTACCTAATATTGTGCAAGTACCTTGTTTGTGGAAATGGAACTTTGATCTGGGATTCAGTGCTAATGTGTCTAATGGCCATAGCATTTACAGAAATAATTAAGCTAATGTGTTTTCAAAAGAGATTGAATTATAATAGGCCTTTGGTTTTTGACTGCCTGAGTTTTGGAAGTCTATGCTTGAGCACTTTTTTCTTTGTTTGTTTTTTAATCGCAGACGCTTGCACCATAGTGGGCGGGGAGGGGGTGTCCTGGAAGTGTCTCATGCTTTTTGCCTCTCGTGTGCCTTGCACCTGTGTAGTGTTGGCTGTATGACCATGTGTCTCTTCTCCTCTCTCTGCCATCTCTGCAGATCACTGGTCCCTAATCCATGGGCGTATCAGAGGGTTTCTTCTGTGACAATGTCTGACATCCATAGAAGTGTGACAAACCCCCCTTTTTAATAAATGTCCTTCTGATGAACTAGGCATATGTTATATAGTTGGAAGGCAAATCACTGGAATGTGCTAGTGGGTCTGGCTAGGCCACCTGTGGCGATTATCGTTCATTCTTATGACTACATGACCTGTTCACCCTCAGTCCTTGGGAGCATCTGTTCCTCAAATCCTAACATACCTTGCTTGACTCTTCAAGCTATTGACATCCATGTTCAGTTCTGAACTTTCAGTTGTGACCCTGTCCAGCCTAGAATCATGGGGTCATAACATAAGAAACCTGACTTTAAACATTGGCCACTGGAGGGTGTATTTAGGTCCCATTGGATGAGATGCATTCTTCATGATCACAGACAACTGCTTTGTAAGGTTAACTAATTAAGTTTCTTCTGATCGAAATAATCTGAAAAGTAGGAAGATCCAGTCAGGCATCCTACCTTCTAAAGCCCTCTCAGCAAAGGAAGAGAAACTTATGGAAAGTCTTCTTCATCTCCTAGATTCATAAGGTCCATGTTTAAGTACCATAGAGGAAGCGGCAGGTGTGAAAAAGAAAAGAAGGAGCTTAGAAGGGTCCAAAGATGTAATTAACTCACTGTGATGTCTCTGAGTTTAGTCTCTCTCTCTCTCTCTCTCTCTCTCTCTCTCTCTCTCTCACACACACACACACACACACACACACACACACACACGGGCTGGTGAAATAAGTAAGAACCCACCCTCGTCCCAGTCTCAGCTGAATTCCAGGGCAGATGTGAGTCCTGCACCTGTCCCAGGGCAGCAGGCTGCACTAGCTGCCTGCAAGTGTGGCATCTGCAGCAGTGAGTCAGAAGGGACTTTGGAGGCTGAGAGGGACAGAGCAGGAGCGACACAAAACAGCAAATGTCAGGGAAGTCAGTCAGCCCTGAATCTTTTATGAGGCCTTGGATATTCTGATCACAGTGCTGCCGACACTGAGATGGGAATACAGATTACAGGAGGGAGCCTCTCTGACAAGAAGCCCAGGCTTAAATCTTCCC
The DNA here is from genome assembly GCA_004025085.1 of Thryonomys swinderianus. Classification (NCBI taxonomy): domain Eukaryota; kingdom Metazoa; phylum Chordata; class Mammalia; order Rodentia; family Thryonomyidae; genus Thryonomys; species Thryonomys swinderianus. Next base: position 10,700 of record PVIC010042023.1, on the reverse strand, counting down.
AAGGTTTCCGTGTGCTTTACCATAAGAATATTGTGTTATTTTATTTGGGATTATTTCCTCCAAAGCACAGAAAAGGGAACATTGACTAAGGGACGAGTAGGACACAGCTAGAGACCAGGGAGAGATGAGACCAATCTTGCAGTAATGGTACAAAAACCACTGTGGGCCGGAGGGTAGCTCAGTGGTTCTGGCGCCTGCCTCGCAAGTGCAAGGTCCTAAGTTCGATTCCGGTAACCACATACAATGCTGGGCATGGAGACTCACGTCCACCAGCCATCAATACCACATACCACAGTACCCAGCGTGGTGGCTCACGCCTGCAATCCCAGCACTCGGGAGGCAGAGACAGGAGGATTGCTGAGTTCGCGGTGGCTTGCCTGGGCACCATGGTGAGCTCAGGGCCAGCCTGAACTACAAAGTGAGACCCTGTCTCAAAAAAAAAAAAAATACCACTGTGACGTGTGTGTGTGTGTGTGTGTGTGTGTGTGTAAGATAGAGACAGACAGACAGACAGGTAGATAGACAGGCAGACAGATGGTCTGTGCAACATGCACCACCCCCATAATGTTGTCTTATATGAAGCCCTGATGCTGAAGTCTCTGGAGCTGCTTATGGATTCACTGCAGCTTCTCAGTGAGAGGAAGGAAAGAGAAGAAGACCCCCACACTAAAATGAATTTTATGTGTAAGAGCTTGTCTCAGGAATGCAAATGGGCACCAGTGCTTCTTTTTTAGGAGAAGGACAAAAGAAAAAGAAAACCCCAATACCGGAAGGACAGTGGGGGCTGTGAAAATGAGGATCTTGTATTCCCAGAAGAGGGCGCTGTGTTTCCTGTTGAGATGGCACCACAGGCATGATAGAGGTGTCTGGGGTCAGACCACAAAATGACTTAACTTCTGGTTTAACCGAGGTCATGTTGTGGACCACAGCAAACTCTGGGGATTGTGCCACTGTGACGGAGACTTTACATTACTGCACGGTGCTGGCAGAGCCTCAGAGAGTCACGGGCACCCCGTCGCATCACAAGGGCCACACAGTGATGCATCTGAGATTGTCTTGCCAGAACATGACTTGCAGCAAATTTCATATCCTGGGCTTTGCTCTTCCACGAGTGCCCACACTGTCTCATACCCAGCGGCATGTCAGTTGGGCAAGACAGGGTGACCTCAGCCTGACACAGCCCAACGAAGCAGAAGCTGACTAAGTAACCCTTGGATACCCAGGGAGCCTGACATTGGACTCAGAATTCCTTGGCGTGGACTGTGGTCAGAGGAGCTGCCTAGTGGGTTGTCTGTAAGGTGTAGATGTGAATGAAGAAGGGCACGTTCTTCTGTAACTTTATCAGAGGCTGGTCCTGTCAGGTGCTGGGCTAAGTGCTTTTTAATATATAGAACCCTCACACAGGTAATGTGACCAACACCACTTTAGAAATGGGAAAACTGAGGCGGAAGCAGTAACCAAGGCAGAGTCAGAAAGCTGGCCAGGAGTAAGTTTAAAGTACAACCTCTCTCCACTTCATACTTGCCCTTAGGAGCAAGTGTGGGCCAGAGTCTCTTCCTTTACTTCAACCGCCGTTTACTGAATGCTCACCGAAGGCTAGGAGCTGGGCTGGGTATTGGAGATACAGACAGAGGAAGTGTAAGTCTTCAGGTGCTCATATTTACGGGGAGACCCCAAGCAGCTTAGTGCTAGGAACTGAGTCCTAGATGTTCTCAGAAGTCTGGAAATGGGACTCCCGAGGACTGCCAGGCCAAGGTGTCATCTACAGCGGACAGCACGGCTGCGGCAACTTAAATGTTTGCTGCCACCTTCATCGCCGTGGGCTACACGGAAGATACGCTCTGCCTCCATCGGGTGACACTGAGTGAGCTCACCACTTTCTTTCTGATCACAGGAAGGAAGTGTGGACAAACAGGAAGCAGCCCCCCAGAGAAGTACCTCCCGGCCCAGGAAATCATCTGCTCTCTTGAAATTATGGGAGAACAAAGCTCGGTCACTGAAATAGAATAAGAAAATGAAAGTAGAAAAAGGGGAGAAACCCACTTAGGTTGAATAAGCTAATGCTGAGCAGACTCCTGCCCAGAGAGGGGGATTCTCATGTTTCCAGGATATTTTTCCTTTTGGGTGGCAATTAGGGAAAGACTGCGTAACCTTGAAACCCTGTTGAGCACTGAGCTCAAGACCACCAAGACACTGCACGCAGACCACCCACTGCACAGTGTCGTGTGCAGATCTGCGGCCAGCTCTCCATGATACTGCAGAACAGCCTAAGCTGTATTTTGTCGGGAGGGTGGCGGAGCAAAGGCGAGTGTTGAAAAGCCATGGGAGAAAAAAAAAAAAAAAGAATTAAAACAAAAATGTGCCTCAGGCTCATTTCAGCTAACAGCAGCATTTCCATCCTCCTTCCCTTTTGAGTTTGATCTTATTGCAGGAACATTACCACAGCCTTAGTTTTTCACTTGACCCTGAAATGCCGGAAGTCAGTTTGAGCACAGGGTGCTCCATTTGGCCCGTGGGATGGGACCCAGTCTCTGGAAAGCTGTGTGGGGATCGAGGTGGTGACAGAGCTGGGCAGAGACCTTCAGAGGCTGCAGAAAAGGGATGTGAGGCTGCCATTGACCCAAAGGACCCTGGAGCAGAGATGCCAGAGGGAGGAGCCCACTAGAGTGTGAGTCACAGGGCACTTCCTTCTGAGGACAGCGGGAAGGCAGAGCGGGATGTTCAGATCCGCAAGGCGGAGCCGGCAGCGCAGCCTGGGCGGACCACTGTGGCTTGTCTTCCTGTGCAAAGCGGTGTTCTTCTGAGTCTGCAGAGTTAGGAACTGACACCAAGCACCGAGGATGTCTCCTGCGTGGGTCAGAGGGAATGCTTTTCAGAGTCAGTTATGGTTTTCCTTTCAGTCCTTTCCTCCCCCCTCCCCCAGAAGTTGCACTGAATCACCAGTAGTAAGCAACACTGTCAAATTCATGTGTGTGTGAGTGAGTAGGCAGGGAGAGGCGAAGATGAGAAGACACTGGAAGCTCTAAAGTAGGAAAAGCAGAGGAAAATAGAGATGGGCCTCAGGCAAAGAAGACCAAGTTGAAGGCACTTAATTATTTGAACTATTGTGACACACGAATGTAAAGTAAAACAGTGAATGGTGATAGCCGTGTCTAAGGTGCGCACAAGGGGTTACCTTCCCGGGAGTCCCTCCTGCTCTCACTGTGTCCAACTGGTCAACCAGGCACGAGCCCTAGTGAACTACAGTGGCCATACAATGCGTGTCTGCTGCTGAATGCCAGGAGATCTCTGTCCTTGCCCTCTTCTCCCTTCCCTTCCCCCCTTGCCTTCTGCTTTGTTTCTGATGCCGGTCAAGGGGGAGTAAACGTGTCACACTGTGAATGAGCAAGGGGCCTGCTGGCTGCTTGCCAACAGCTGTGACCCAGGCTGAGCTGTCAGCCCTGAGACTTCTGTGACCCAGAAGCCCACAGATGCCCCCTTTCACCTGCACTTTCATCATCACAGTTGGTTTTTTGGGGTCATGTTCCCCTCTTTCCTTCTTCTTATGGTTAACTGACTTTCTATGACAAGCCTGAACCAAAAAGAGCCCAGGGAGAAATCAGGTTTTGGAAATGGTTTGCAGGATGCAAAACCTGAACAAGCATGCGCCGTGCCCCACCTCTGCAAGCTTAGCCTTGGTTGATGTTTGTGCCTCTGTGGAAAGAGCCATTTGATCGCACCGTTTACACATACTCAGGGGCCAGGTGTCCAGAGCCTGCCGTGACCTTCCAAGGCTGGGAAGCATCACAGAAGTCTGGCAGGGAGTCGGGAGATTGGGGTGGGGAGGGAACCGTGGGTATAGGAACTGATTTGGGTACTGAGGAGCAGAGAGAAAGAAGTATGCACTGTTTCTTTCTGCTGTTTTTTTTTTTTTTTCTTCCATAAGAGAATCAGCAGGGCCCCAGCTGCCTTTTAGGGAAAGGTCATGCTTGGTGACTGGTAACATCTGGGGTAGGTCCAGTTCATTATGCCACCCAGAATATGAAAGCAGCTTAGGCATTGGAAACCAGGGAAGGAAGAAGAGATTTTTTCTTCTTTTTTCTTTTTTTTAAATTTAAAGCAAGCCCTGCTGCCAATCGGGCAGTGTCTGTCTGCTCTGTGCAGGCTGCTGCTACCCACTCGTTACAATTAAAATGAAGTGTCCGTCAGCGGCTATCTTCTCTGTGTGGCCCATATGTTTCTGAGCTGATACTGTCCGGATTATTCTGTTCGGGAAAACGATAACGGCTGTTTATAACCTTGGCAAAGACTGAGGCCTAATCAGGCTGGAGCACATTTTCACCGACTGGCTGATAACAGGCTGTTAGCAGCCTTATCGCTGGGGAGAGATAGGCCAAAATAAGCAGATCTGTGAGCACAGGAGCCCAATCGAGTGGTACACACTCTGGCCCCGGCTTTATTTTTAGATTCCCCTTTCCCGGTTGATAGCAGAAGGCACAGCGGGAAGGAGGTGGGTGATGGTAATGCGCGCCCCATGGGGGTCAGCGGGAGGCGGCAGGGGATGTTAATCAACACCAGAGGCGGAGGGGTCAGCCCAGCTCCCGTGCTCGGGGCTCCCTTCAAATGAGGGAAAACACGAGCAGGTCTTAGGAGACAAAGGAAGGGAAGGGGCTGAGTTTCCTGGCCCGGTGTGTGGGCCCTGTCGCCTGCGCGGCTCAGTCCCCCTGGTGGAGTGGAGTCTCCATCCACCCAGAAGGCTTAGTGTGGTTCCTTGCACTCTCCCGCCCACGGACTCATTTTGCCTTCTATCTTAATTCACTTTGCCTGGATGTCTTCATGGAACCATCGAGAAGGACTTTCCCGGCACTCCTTTGCATCCTCTTCCGGGCAAGAGGTGCTGGCTTCAGCTAAGGGGAGTGGGGCATAGACAGACTCCTAAGGCCAGAGAGCTTACATCCACCGTGGTCCCATTCAGTGCTTGGCCAGTGGCTGATTCCAAGCTGCAGGCACAGAGTTGTAGATTTGCAGAGGTCCCCAGTTCTGCCTCTCGGTAAAGCATTCCAAGAAAGTTTTTTTGAACATATTCTTACAGAGTGATAGATTAAAGCCAAGTCTGTAACTAGCTTTTGCTTGCAGATTAAAATAAAAAGGAAGTTCAATTCAGTGGCAGTCACAGTCATAAAAAGGAGAAGACTGACCGGACCACTTGCATTAAACATTGTTAAGTCCTTCTTTTAAGGGAATCTAAGGACCAAACCCAGAGCCTTGCAATAGCTGGAGAAGTGTTCTCCCAGGGAGCTGCACCCCCAGCCCCAGGCAGGGCCACCTTGCATTTCCTTTCTGACTTTGGCATAGGCCTCCCTGTCCTCCCTGTTTTTTGCTGTCTTCCATCTCTTGGTCTCTCTCCACTTCTCTTCTCCCTCCTCCTCCCATCCTCTCAGTGTCCAGGCAGCTGCTTGCTTTGGGAGTCACTTTGTCTTTCTGGTACTCAAAGAGTAGAATCCAGTGGTGAGAAAGAAGTTTCATGCCTGGGGGAGGGGAGGCACTTTCTGGGGCGCGCAGATCCCAATAGGCTCAGAGGCAGCAGAGCATTATTTCCATTATCATGCTAATCTATTTACAAGGCTCCCTTTATTCATTCATCTCTGAATAACAGAACCCTCCATGAAGCCTGGAATAGGAACCACCTGTGCCTGTGGGACCCAACAATAAAAGTGTTGAGGACAAATGCTACGTTGAAGCGCAAAAGGAAAAATTAAATGTAGACAAAAAGACTCAAATCCAATCCTTCTATAATTCAGATCCTTGGGTATATGATTTTATATCTCACAAGTTACGAAATCATCAGCCATTTGACAGCTTAGGGGGAGGGGGAGGTTCAGAGAACATTTCTATAGAGGATCAAAACACAATGAAATTATTCATTTTCTTCCTTAAAAAAAATCGAAACTGAGGTTGCCTACACTAATTTCTAATTTTTTGGACAAACTGAATGTCAGGGATATTGTTTAACAGTGACTAACACTCAATATAGGAAGCTTTTACACTCTCCTCACAAAATTCCTTGTAATACAGAAAACTAAAGCTGGAAGGGACAGTACCTATGATCTTAATATACAGTTAAACCCTCTGATTGTCAATTAAACCTTTAATTAATTCTTTACACATAAAGCCCCATATTGCATTACCTTTAGTTAGTCTTACACAGAGCAACATTATTCTTGCAAATAGATATCTTCCTGTGCTAGAGATACTGAACAGGAGCTAGGAGAACTTCAGTTTTCCTTGCCTTTATTACTGTGATAGCAGAAACAGCAGTTGGAAAGTCCACTGGAGAGAACATTTAGGAGAGGATATTGAGGTCCAAGTAACATCAAAGGAGAAATGTATTAATGGCCAATGGAACAAGGAAGCATGTTCCCTTAGATGGGACATTCCATTCTCTAAATGACACTTCTACGTCAAGTTCATCCTATTGGTCCAGAGGCTGAGTTCTTATTTCTTTTTTTTTTTTTTTTTTTTTTTTTTTGAGACAGGGTCTCACTTTGTAGTTCAGGCTGGCTCTGAGCTCACTATGTAGCCCAGGCAAGCAGCGAACTCAGCAATCCACCTGTCTCTGCCTCCCAAGTGCTGGGATTACAGGCGTGAGCCACCACGCCCAGCACTGTGTTATGTGGTATTGATTGTTGGTGGGCGTGAGTCTCCACGCCCAGCATTGTATGTGGTTTCCGGGGATCGAACTCAGGACCTTGCGCTTGCGAGGCAGGCGCTGGAACCACTGAGCTAACCCTCCGGCCCTGAGTTCTTATTTCTAACCTATAAGCCTTCTTGCTCACAAATGTTAGAATCTTCTCATCACAGAGCTAAAAAGATCCACTCTGCAATGACTGTCTTATTTTTGTAGACAAGGAAATTGAACTCCCAGGGAAGGGACTGGACCTCCCCAAAGAGTGTAAATCAAGAACTAAGATATCCTACCTTCTTCCTCAGTGCTTTTTCATCTTTTTGATGACTTCATATTATGATTCAGTTACAGGATAAAGCATTTAAAATAAATCCCTTAACTGTCTATGTCACTGTTTATTCGTCTGTAAAATGAGGATTGTAATTTCCCTATTGATTTTTAAGTTCCTGGAGAGCTGGGACTGTGCAGTCCATCTCAGTATTTCCCAAGGCACCTACCTCATCCTGTGCCATGCACACAAAGCTGCTCAATAAATGTTGACTACGGAGGAGATGAATGAATGAATGAATGAACGAATGAATACAACTTTTAATTGTCCTTCTTAAGTGATGATTCTTCCATTAAATGATTCTCCTAAGTGCTTGCAATGAGAAATGGTATCTTTGGTAAAGCTGTTGGGAAGATGTTTCCACATTGAAGAGACCTGACTAAAATCCTGGAATTTTGTTGTTACTTTCTTTATAGTTGGTTATTCTTAAAGACTTGGAAAAGCACAGCGATCTTGTGAATCAGTTGGTTTTTAGGTTCTCCATAGCAGGAGCAAGTGTATTCCTAGTAGTGCTGTGTAATCTTGTCATATGTCCTAAAAAGGACTTACAAGGAACCATGGGACAGGATTTGAATTTGTTTCATCTTCTATCCTGGGGCCTAGAGTTACATTTGGATTATAGGAGGTACTTGATAAGCATTTGTTAAATGAATGAATAATTGGAGAAGTTTCAGCTTACTCTTGATTAGTCCATGCCTTGAATGGAAAAGAGAATTGGGTAAAGTTCCCTTCCAGAATTGATGACTCTGAGTCTATTCCTTCAACTCAGAAATCTAAGCCAGTCCCTTAGGAATGCATGTCTTTGGTCTCTAACTTGCACTACTGGAATTGTGTGTATCCCAGGTTTCCTCTCTCTACCCCGTGCGATGAGAACTTTCCACAGTGGGGTGTGTAGTGACTGCCAAATAGAGTTTTTATATGTAGGACTCTGAAGACACCCCAGCTGGTCCGCGTAAGCCACTGGTCTTCTGTACTAAATGCAGGCAGCATCGTTCATCCCAGATCCAGAGCCTTCTGTAAATACTCAGTCACTTAAGACTATTGTGCATTAAATAAATAATCAGCTTCCTACCCCCTGGACAGAATATGAAGCCTAAATATTGAAAAATTAGGCAATTTAGCCTAAGGCAGAATGTAGGGAGAAAGCATGACCTGGTGAGTCAGACTTAAGTGCCAGGAGTTAGGATTCTGATTTGTAAACATTTTAATAATGGCAGTTTGGAATGCAGCTTTGAGAGGGACCTTTTAGTCTAGTCCGCACCTGGTATATGCCTGGTACAGAGTCAGAAGCACTTCAAGGACAATTTGGCTGGAATATGCACAGTTACTTCCTTCTGAGACACACAAAATCATTCTTTCAGCTTGTGGAGCACATTTGAAGTGCCAGAAAGCAAAACAGACCATGATTAAAATATTAGATATCGGACTCCAAGACACCATGCCATCCTGGAGGCAGAGGGCAGTGATGTTTCAGATTGGTGGTGGCAGGGAATGGAAGGAGCTGGGAATGGATATGGGTTTAAAGTGGGCAGCACAGGAGGAAGCAGAAGGTAGAAGACTGGGCCTCACCTTCGAGAAGAACCAAAAAAGCAAAGGCAGAATGGTTGGAAAGAAGACAGCCATGATAGTATCACTGGATCTCAGTTTTTTTACTGATCAAAACAAAGGAAATGATCCTGGCTAGCTTTGTGCCATCACTGAAAAGATAGCTGAGGGCAACTCACATGTGAATAGCTTACAGGGTGAGGTGCCTTTGTGCCACGTGCTGCGTTGGCAGGGGAGTTCCTGGGCTTTTTTAGAGCCTCAGTCGTAGAACGTGGTACTGCAGGTGTGTCCTTGGAGACTCACCTTTGGGCAGTGTGCAGTGTGTTCAGAAACAGTCTTTGGGAAGAGGAAGGCCCTCTTTGCCAGTGGAACAGAGTAGCAGAGTAGCCATATTAGGGAGGGCCGCTTAGGAGTCCCAGCGGCCTCTCCCCTCCCACAGTGAACTCTATCTAGGTTTGTAAGGCAGGTGTTCAAATAAATAATACAGCTAAAAATACTTCCAGCAGCAGCTGGGACTGGCGAAGCTCAGGGACGGTGGGAATACAGCATCTCAGCGACTTGGGCAGGTGGATTAGCTCCAGAAAGTTAGAACAAACACACTCCAGGCACATTTTCTACATGAGCCAAGGCCTCATTTCCAACAGAGAAGCAAAACGAAGCATTTATTTCAACCTGTATTGCTTAGAAACAGGTGTGCTTCTGCTAACGGCATCGGAGGTGCAGCTAAAAACATTCCAAATAATAGACCTCCACTAGGGGGAGACGGTGGTTTCAGAGAAGTAAGTAGAGTTAATACTATCTGCATCCCATCCAGGACTTGTGGGTCACTTGCCAATGGTATCTAGCATAACCTCCAAGAGAAGGCTAATCTGTATTAATAACCCTAACAATGATAACTGTTAAAAGTAGCAGTCTTTTATTAAGCATGTTGTAGATCATAAACTGTATTTGTTGTTCTCCACAATCCTCAAAGCTTTGTTGGCGTAATATCATTGTCATTTGCATAGACCCAGAAACTAGAGTTCAGTGTAAAGTATCTTAATGAGTGACATGCAGCATTCAAGTCCAGGAACTGAAAATCAGATCCAAGGGTGATCCCTGAGCTACCGATACCTTAGTAAAAGTATTAGCTGCACTTTTTTTGAGCCTGCCAGTCCTAGGATATGTTATACTCTTCTCTGTGATTCCAACTTTGCCATGTACATCAAAAAATAATAATAACACATGCTGTTGTCACTGCATCATATCCAGGGTAATCTTGGAGAACCTATGTTGTTTTTAGCCCAAGGACCTGTCACCCGAGATTTCTTTAAGACAACCACACAGGTGACTCTCAGTAGGCGAGATGAAACAGCCTTCATCATGGGCGCTGCCCCTGCAAGACTCCGTGTGGTTCCTGTAAGCCCATGAGGAATATCTGACAACCTTGGGGGGTTGAGGATTTGGGTGTTTAAAGCAGTGTAGTAGGTTCATAGCGCTTGTCACCTTCCATGAGCACCCTGTAGCGATTCCCTAGAGCCCTTGAGGAGTCACAGCCTGAGTCGCGTGGCTTGCAGATGACGCCAGCCAGCCCTGGGACCTTGTGAATGCGAGGCTAATGACAAGCTGAAGACTCAGAGATACTCAGACTCGTTCAGACCTTATATGAAAATGGTGGCACTATCCCTTTGTGACAGGACCTGGTTTGGAAAGAAAAGTCTGTTTCAGAACTTTAGATTTCAAGCGTAAGCATGTTGTGACTTGCAAGTGAGCCCCAGCTCGGGCCTTTTGAAATTGAGACTCTGGTCTTCCTTTCTAATCCTCAGAGTCAGTCTTCCTCCCCCAAATGGAATCACACTTGGCTCTACTGAGCAAGGCGGGGCTCACCCTTGGGATCCAGCCAAAAGATAACTTTTCGTTGATAAAGTGTTTCATGATTCTCCTCAGTCTTGCTCTAGGGCAGTGACCCTATGGGATGTGATCAGCTGAGCAAGAGAAGGGGCTACCACGAGCTGCCCAAGAGAGCCACCCAGGAACGCAGTGCTGGTCTGTGTCCGGGAGCACTAGTCAGGGTGGTAGCCCAGGAGCAGGCGACTGGATGATCAGCCATTTCTCTACCCACTTCTTTTATGTCTGAGATAGATGGTGGAGAAAGTCTTCTGTCTGTTATTCACACTGTTCACA
>PVIC010042022.1:5309-16077 GCA_004025085.1 Thryonomys swinderianus | reverse complement strand
TTTTTTTTTTTTTTTTGAGACAGGGTCTTGCTTTGTAGTTTAGGCTGGCCCTGAGCTCACTATGTAGCCCAGGCAAACCTCAAACTCACAGCAATCCTCCTGCCTCTGCCTCCTCAATTCTGGGATTATAGGTGTGAGCCACCACACCCAGTATTGTGGTGTGTGGTACTGATTGCTGGTGGGTATGAGTCACCATGCCCTAGCACTGTGGTATGTAGTCTCCAGGGATCAAACTTAAGACCTTGTGATTGCAAGGCAGATGGTGGAACCACTGAACTAAATCCCCAAGCCAGTGACTGATGATCTTGACGTGCTAAGCAAACACCACCACAGAGCTGTCTTCTCAGTCTTAGGTATTTAAATTTTGGTTAAAGAAATAAAGTAATTCAGATAATACTGAAGATGTCTCTGCTCTGAAGATAGTTCTGTCACTTATCACCAAATGTGTGAATTGCTGTGTAGTCCATGTTTTTATATTTTTATTACAATATGTGCATTGTTTTGTATGTCTTCTGGATTTTAGACAAATATTTTACTCTTCTACAACTTGATTTTTCACTTAGTGTTCGGGTTCAGTTCTTGATGCTATGTTTTGACCTGTCCTTCATTTTAACAGAATATAACAATGTATATTTCTAGTTCCCCTTATATATGGATATCTAGGTTGTTTCCAGCTATCTGATACAAATGTTACTTTATGAGATAGATTTATACATGCCCTCTGTGGGCAGGTGATTTTCATTCCCCACTGTACATCAGAATCATAGTTGGAAGATTTTTATAAAACTATAGAAATCTGACCCTAGTTATAAAGATCAGGTTTTAATCGATGGATGGTAGATATCTTTATTATTATTATTATTTTTTGCTTTTTTGAGACAGGGTCTTGCTTTGTAGTTCAGGCTGGCCCTGAGCTCACTATGGTGCCCAGGCAAGCCGCCACGAACTCAGCAATCCTCCTGTCTCTGCCTCCCAAGTGCTGGGATTATAGGAGTGAGCCACCAGATATCTTTACTTTTTAAAAGGTTGTCAAATAATTCTTTCCATAACATGTAATGCTTAAGGTTTACTCTCTATTCTACATAGCACCACTTTGAAGTAGTACTAAAATAATAAAAACAAAAAGAAAATGAGGATATGCAAGATCTAGGACTGAAGATTGAAAAACAAATTTATAGTACTATTTTATAGGTGATTCAGAAGTTGGGCTATCATTTTTATCAGACTATTGAAAAAGAGACATCTAACTTGTATCACTCAGTGTTAATGAATTTAAAGCAACTAGTAATTAATTAATAAAACATAACTGTTCTAAGACAGAGCAAGATTGTTTTTACAGGTTGCTGTTATAAAAAAGACAATGAGGGGCCAGAGATTTAGCTCGGTGGTTCTGGCGTCTGCTTAGCAAGCACAAGGTCCCTAGTTTGATCCCTGATAACTACATACAATACCAGACATGGGGACTCATGCCCACCAGCAATCAGTACCACACACTATAATGCCAGGTGTGGTGGCTCATGCCTGTAATCCTACCATTTAGGAGGCAGAGGCAGGAGGATGCTGAGTTTGAGGTTTTAATGAGCTCAGTCCCAGCCTGAACTACAAAGTGAGACCCTGTCTCAAAAAAAAAAAAAAAAGGCAGTGAGCAATATCTCAGATATTTCAAAGATGTATAAATGGTCATTGTTTAGAATGATCTCCAAAATGGCCACAATAAAAGATACATTTCCATATTCCTATAGCAGTCTATGTAGACCTCTAATAATAATTACCCACATATATTTAATTCTTTGTCTTAACAGGCTTTAAGACTTCAAGGTCCTGATCATCTGGGACTTAGCAAAATCTGACAAATAGCAAATTTTGACAAACCATGTGAATTCCATTCCATCATCTTCTAGTATTTACCTCGAATATCATCCAATATGGTTCCTTCAATAGCATAAATATTTAATCCTTGATGTAAAGTGATCTTTACTAACCATTCTTCTATAGGGGCAATATCTGAAAACAAGCAAACAAAAAAACCAACTAATTTTGTATGCCATGTTGATGAAATGCAAGGATGTGTGAACTTTACCAACATTAACAACTTTTCCTTTTCTAATCATTTTTTGCTACATTTATATGTTGTTTTCCATATTTTTCTATAAACATTTCACTGATAAAATAATGAAAAAAATAATTATGAAGTGATCTGACTGCCATAGGAATGCCTCTCTGCACACTAATATTTTAGATCATAATTTTTCCTTTAAAGCTGTTATGACTTGGTAAAAAGCAAATTATGACCCTCTTGTGAAATGGTATCTAAAGATATCCATCAAAGAAAAGTTGATGACTTATGGCTTCACTGCTGAATTCTACTGTGCATTTAAGAGGGTAACTAATACAAATTCTTCTCAAACTATTTTTTTTTTGAGACAGGGTCTTGCTTTGTAGTTCAGACTGACCCTGAGCTCACTATGGCAAGCCTCAAACTCAGCAATCCTCCTGCCTCTGCCTACCAAGCGCTGGGATTACAGGTGTGAGCCACCATCCCAGCATTGTGGTATATGGTACTCATTGCTGGTTGTGGTATTGTATGTGGTTACTGGGGATTGAACCAAGGACTTTGTGCTTGCTAGGTAGGTGCCGGAACCACTGAACTAAATCTGTGGCCCTCAAACTATTTTAAAATTTAAAAAAAGTGGGAAATTCAAAATTAATTCTATAAGGCCCAAATTACTGATACCAAAACCAGAAAAGGATAAATAAGTAGGTTTTGGGCTACAGTTTGGACACTTAGGTCTCTAGAAGTTTTACTATCACTGCCCTGAGTTATTATAACCAGAACTGGTGATTTTGAGTTGGGTATAGTAGTGCACACCTGTAATCACAGTACTCTGGGAGACTGAGGCAGGAGGATTGCAAGTGCAATCCCATCTTTTACAATTTAGCAATTTAGACTGTTATGGTTTGTATGTAGATGATCCTCCAAAGCCTCATGTGGACATGGGTTGGGTTTTTTGGAGGTGGAGCTGAATCTAGGATATGACATACTGAGATTAAGAAGATGATGCTGGGATTAAAAGTGCATGATTACTAAATCAGTTCACTGATTAGTTTAGCCTAGTTCTGGGAGTGGATAATGCAGACCTCAATTTGGGTGTAGGTGGTACCACCCAAAGACAGGTAGCCTGGAAGGGACAAAAGGGATAGGGAGGCTGCTACTTTCCTATTTGCTGCCTTTTTTGCCTTCTGCCTGCCCTATCATGCCATACACTGTTTCTTCTCTGCAGTGCTCTTCTGCCATGCTACCCAGCCTGGGAGCCAGCTGATTATGGACTGAAGCCTCTACAAACTATGAGCTGACATAATCTTTCTTCCTTTAACTTGTGGTGTTGGATATTTTGTCTTGGCAAATGAGAAAAGATAGGGACCTTGTGTTAAATTTAAAAAATTAAAAAGGCTTTAGACAAAGCTCAGTGAGAAGCCTCTGGGTTCAATCCTTAGAACAACAAAGAAAAAAAAAAGGTGATTGGATGATTCTGGTGGAAGCTCAGAAGACCAGAATGCTGATAGGAATGCAGATATTAAAGACTGTCCTGATGAGGTTTCAAATGGAAATGAGGACTTTACTGGGAATTTGACCAAAGGCCTTTGTTGCATTTTGGCAAAAAATTTGTGTATGTTATTTTGTCCATGCCCTGAGACTTTGTGTGAGGCTGAATTTAAAGGTGGCAGATTAGATTATCTGGTGGAGGAAATTTCAACATAACACAGGATTCAAGGGGTGACATCAATATTGCTTTTAGCCAGATTTACATTGTGAAAAGAAAAAGCAGAGTAGAATGATTTGAAAAACTTGCAATTTGTGCAGAAATAAACATATATATAAGGTTGGGGGCCAAGGAATCTGTAATTGATAGATATTAACAAGTTAAAAAGAATATGCCTTGACATCTCAGGAACTGGCTGGTCTCCACCTATCACATGTATGAAAGTATATACTTGTTACAAAATATTTTGCTCTGAGGAGAGAGTTTCTGGGTCTCTTCCTCCCCCAGGAGTACACCTGGCTACCATTTAAGCTGGTGGTAGACCTTGGCATCATCCACGTGATGCTAGTTTTACAGACATGCAGAATATAAGTATTGTATGGTCATGGAGACTTCCATTCAAATTTCACAAGAGGACCTGGAAGTCCAGCCAATGACAAGCAATGTTGAAATTCCTGTAGGCATTTCCTGTGAGAGCGATTTTTGAAGCTGTGAGGGTGAAGCTGAAAGTGCAATTGAGAACTCTGTAAATTAGAGATGAGAGAAACATTGGAACGTCTATCAACAAGAGCCATAGAAAGAACACAGTCAGCCCAAGACAGTGGCCATGTGGTAAGGCCCAGGGGCAGGGCTGTCCAAGCTCTTTGGAGCTCACATCCTGCCATCATGTGTTCTAGATATAGGTTATGTAGCTAAGTATTTAATGTTTGTTCTTGTTGATTTCTGTCTTGCTTTAGTTTGCTTTTCCCTTGGTATTTTCCTTACCTTTCAAATGGGATGTTCACCTTGTGCAATTGTATATTAGAATATGTAACTTATTTCTTATTTTTACAGAGACTCATGCTAAGAGTTTGCCTTGAGTCTCAGGAACTTTGGATTTGGACTTTCAAGCAATGATGGAACTGTTCAAAGCATCAGGATGCTTGGAGATGGCCTGAATGGATTTTGCATTGTGATGTGGACAATAGACTTTGAGGAATAGGGTTCAGATGTTATAGTTTTTTTTGTTGTTGTTTATCTGTTTTTAAAAAATTTTTTTTGAGACAGGGTATTGCAAGCCTTGAATTGAGCAATCCTCCTGCCTCTGCCTCCCAGGTACTGGGATTACAGGTGTGAGCCACCACGCCCGGCACTATGGTGTGTGGTATTGATTGTTGGTGGGTGTGAGTCACCACGCCCAGCATTGTATGTGGTTACTGGGATAGAATGCAGGACCACTGCGTTTGCAAGGTAGGCGTGGAACCACTGAGCCAAATTGCCGGCCGCAGATGTTATAGTTTTGATCTGGAATGTAACCTACAAGAGACATGGCTTTGAATGGTATATTTCGTTGCCAGCTTTTTCCTTACATTTTCCCTCTCTCTTGGATCTGTGGCTGCCATAAATATGCAGCTTTGCTTTGCTGTGCTTTTCTACCATGCTGTATTGCCTCACCACAGGCCTGGAGACAACCAAGCTGGATCACCATGGACTAAAACCTCTGACATCATGCATCAAAAAGCATTTTCCTCTTAAAAAAAAAAAAAGATGAGCCAGGCGTGGTGGCTCACACCTATAATCCCAGCACTTGGGAGGCAGAGGCAGGAGGATTGCTGAGTTCGAGGCTTGCCTGGGCTACATAGTGAGCTCAGGGCCAGCCTGAACTAAAAAGTGAGACCCTGTCTCAAAAAAAAAAAAAAGATGAATAAAGGGAAAAGATAGTGACAAAATCCATGTCAGATCTTACAGTACTGCAGTATCTGCTATAGATTTTAATCTTTGATACTTGCTTATCTATAGAATCTTTTCTATCATCTCTGCTCTATTCTTTCTTTACTCCACTTTCAATCTGTAGAACACATTCTACTCTCTTATTCAGAGAGGTTGGACTATATGATTCCCCTATCTTACTCTGCCAGTCCTTAATTGTCTGCCATATTTAATTGGCACATGAGTAGATCCTAGGATAAAGAAGTTCTCCTGAGAATTTGAAATAGAACTAGCCATTAGGAAAAAAAAGTTCAACAGTAGTGACATAGTTTTAGAAGCTCAGTCTCAAAGAAACAAAAATAAATGTATATTTACAGAAAAGATAGATAAGTGAGACAGGAACCCAGTTTTCTGTGAGTTCTTTTTATTTCTTACTTCTAATTCCTTCCTACAGTATGGCTGCATTTTTGTCTTTGGAATCCATGAGTAAAATAATTATTTTTTCTTAAATGAAATTTTTTTAAAGTTTTTTTTTTTTTTTTAGACAGGGTCTTGCTTTGTAGTTCAGGCTGGCCCTGAGCTCACTAGGTAGCCCAAGTTAGCCTCAGCTCACAGCAATTCTCTTGCCTCTGGCTCCTGAGTGCTGGAATTACAGGAGTGAGCCACCATGCCTGGCATTAATTCTTTTCCCTTAAGTGAAGTCAGATAAGTTTTTGTTTCTTGCATCTGTCATATTAAACAACAAATCTTTCACCATTTTTAACCTATGGAACTATATCTTATGCCTGAAAAATCTTATTTAGTCTATTAGCTTAATACTTATAAATATGAGGGGTCAGAGATTTAACTCAGTGGTTCCAGTGCCTGCCTAGCAAGTGCAAGGTCCCTGGTTCAATCCCCAGTAACCACATACAATAATACTCGGCATGGTGGCTGGCACCCACTGCCAATAAGTACCACATACCACAAATGCAGGGTTTGGTGGTTCAAGCCTGTAATCCCAGCACTCAGGAGGCAGAGGCAGGAGGACTACTGAATTCAAGGCTTGCCTGAGCTACATAGTGAGCTCAGAGCCAGCCTGAACTATAAAGCAAGATCCTGTCTCAAAAAACCCCCAAAACCCAAAAAACCTTATACATTTGAGATTCGACTTTCCTCCCCTTTCTTTCTCAGTGTACACAGTATATAGTGTTTACACTGCAATATAACTTTTAATGTAGATTCTCTAATAAAATACTGCATTATACATTGTAGTCTATTTAAGGTTGATTCAATTTCAGTAAAATTTATAATAATACTACAATTTTCAACATTTGGAAACTAATTTGTTTTAAATAAAGGATATTATATATGTTATATATGTCAGAACAATCAATTTGTAAGATTGCTAGATAAAATACATATGCCCAGTTAAATTTAAATTTCAAATAAATTAGAAATAAATTTTTATTATGTCTACATACTACGTGGGATATTTATATGGGATAATGAGCAAGCTTTAACCTACAATAAATATTTTTATTTGGTAATTTTTTTTTTTTTTTGAGACAGGGTCTCGCTTTGTAGTTCAGGCTGGCCCTGAGCTCACTATGGTGCCCAGGCAAGCCACAGCGAACTCAGCAATCCTCCTGTCTGCCTCCCGAGTGCTGGGATTACAGGCGTGAGCCACCACGTCCGGCATTGTGGTATGCGGCGTTGATTGTTGGTGGGCGTGTCTCCACGCCCAGTGTTATATGTGGTTACCGGGGATCGAACTCAGGACCTTGTGCTTGCGAGGCAGGCGCCGGAACCACTGAGCTAACCCTCCAGCCCTATTTGGTAAATTTAAACCTATGAGTAAAAGAATAAATTCAGGTCAATCTTACCTGTATTACTTGTGATGCTTTCTCTAGGAATATCAATTAACCAGAATATCTGATCATTCAACTTGAATGAAGAAGACATAAGAAAGTAATAGTTTACAATGATAATAGTAACATTATTTTGTCATATTCTACCTATTTTTTTTCTATACTGGGGATTAAACCCACCTCCAGTCTTCAATTTAAAAAAAAAATTGGTATTGAGTCTTGTTGAGTTGCTAAATTGCCCAGTCTGGGCTTGAACTTGCAATCCTCTTGCCTCAGCCTCCTATAATGCTGGTATTACAGTTGTATACCACTGCATCTGGCCCTATCCTATTTTTTTTTTTTGAGACAGGGTCTCGCTTTGTAGTTCAGGCTGGCCCTGAGCTCACTATGTAGCCCAGGCAAGCCTCGAACTCAGCAATCCTCCTGTCTCTGCTTCCTGAGTGCTGGGATTACAGGCATGAGCCACCATGCCTGGCCCTATCTTATTTCTTCAAAAAGAAAAATAAAAGCACATATACCTTTAATCTCACAATTTAATTGTTAGGATTTTTTTCTAGATTATACTCATATGTAAGTAAAGTTATATATATTCAACAATATATTTGTATCATAGTTTGGAAGAACAAGATTGGAAATAATGAAGTTAATTAGCTACATACAATAACATAGCCACATAATGGATTACCATACAGCCAAGCATTGAGAGCATGAAGCTGAGGTACTACTGCTTAATAATCAGAGACAAAACACGAATGGCAGAGAATTTGGAAATTGAAGAGAAAAATGCAAGGAACTAGAGATCTGCAGGAACAATCAGTTCTAAGGTTTATATAAAAATGCTGTCCAAATCCTTGGGCTACCCAGGTGCAGAAGACTACCCTAGAAGGTATAAAAAAAACCAACAGTGGAAGCTAAAAGAATTGGCAGAGATATTAGCTTTTAAACTATAAAACAGCTTTCAGATTTTGGCAAGTTATCTGCTTTTAGGAATACCAGTTTCTTAGAACAAAATAGAATCTAGAGTTGCTATAACATACTATCTTCAATGTCCATTTTTCAGCCAGAAGTGACAAAGATGAAAAGAAACACAAAGTGTAACTGCTGTTCAGGAATGTTCAGACACTACACTGAGTTAGAGTCCAGGTACCAGAAATGACTTCAAAGAATTTATTATGAAAGTGTACATAGGTTTAGGAAGATGTTCTAACATCAAGATCCTGAAAGAAAATGAAATAATTTAGAAATTGTAGATCTGACAAAGCTATTTTTAAAAATTTAGCTAACCACTAAATTTTGGAATTTAGTGTTGGAATGGATAATTCCAATACAGAAAAACAAACAAACAAATACTGATTGATGAGCATAATAATTGAAGTGAAATACTTATTTAACAGATTGAATTGTAGATTGCAGATGTAAAAGGAAAGAATGTCAGTTTAGAGATATAGCAATTAAAACTACCAAGTACTTTAAAAGAGGAAAATATTAGAGTGACCATAGATAACAATAATGTACTGTATATTTTTAAAAAATGAGAAAAAAGGATTTTGAATGTTCTCACCATGAAGAAATGATAAATTTTGGGCCGGAGGGTTAGCTCAGTGGTTCTGGCGCCTGCCTCGCAAGTGCAAGGTCCTGAGTTCAATCCCCGGTAACCACATACAATGCTGGGCGTGGAAACTCACGCCCACCAGCCATCAATACCACATACCACAGTGCCGGGCATGGTGGCTCACGCCTGTAATCCCAGCACTCGGGAGGCAGAGACAGGCGGATTGCTGAGTTCGAGGCTTGCCTGGGCTACATAGTGAGCTCAGGGCCAGCCTGAACTACAAAGTGAGACCCTGTCTCAAAAAAAAAAAAAAAAAAAGAAGAAATGATAAATTTTGAGGACACTGTATGTTTAATCTGATTTAAACCTTACACAATATATACATGTACCCTGCATGGTAACCCATTAATATATGAAATTTTTATGCATTTAATACATCAATTAAAATAAATTTTTAAAATGAGAGAAATAATAAAGTTTTACAGACTTGTGAGATAATATAATGTGTTCCAAAATATGTTTAATTGTATTTGAAATAAGGAAAGAGAGAGAAAAATAGGTAGAAAAAATCCTAGAGAAATAATGGCTGAAACTTTTCCAAATTTTCTGAATTTGCAGTTCAGGAAGCTGAGAGAACTCCAACTGAGTAAATACAAAGAGAAAATCTTAAAAGCATCTAGAAAAAACAGTACCAAAAAGGGACAATAATAAAATCAACAGTTAACTTTTTATTCAAACCAGGCATGGTGGCTCATGCCTGTAATCCCAGTACTTGGGAGGCAGCAAGAGGATTGTTGTGAGTCTGAGGCTAGTGAGATCAGGGTCAGCCTGAAGTACAAAGCGGGACCCTGTGTCAAAAAACTAAAAACCAAAGCAAAACTTTTTTATTTAAAACAATACTGTGAGTCAACATTAGAATGACATATTCGTGATTCTGAAAGAAAATGAAATTGTAGAACTGACAAAACTATTTTTCAAAAATTTAGCTAACCACTAAAAATCTCTTACCACTAATCTGTGAGTTCAGCATGCTTACAGGATACAAGATAATATATAAAAAGTTTACTATTAGGAATAAATATGACAAAGATATATACAATTTATACTCCTGAAACGAAATATTGTTGAAAGAAATTAAAGAAGATCCATCAAAATATATGGAAAGACAACTTATATTTATGGTTTGAAAAACAATATTATTAGGAAGGGAATGTACCTAAATTTATCAAAATCTCATTAGATGCTAGTAAGTAACTTTATAGAAATTGACAAACATCCTAAAATTCATATGGAAACTCAGGGACCCAGACTCGCAAAAGGATTTTTGAAAAAGAAGGATGAAGTCAGTGAATTTATGCTTCCTTATTTCAAAACTGAATACAAAGCAACAATATTAAGACGTGATTACAACATAAACATATAGATCAATGTAGTATAATCGCGAATATAGAAACAAACTTTCATACTTATAGTTAGCTGATTTTCAGCAAAGGTGTCAAAACAATTCAGTAGTGAAATAATTGTCTTTTCAACAAATGGTCCAAGGAAAGCTGGACATCTACATGTAAACAATGAATATAGACTCCTACCTCTTATTGTAACAGTGTATAAAACTCAAAATGAATCAAAGATTCAAAGATAAAAGATACAACTATTAATCGCCTGGGGCTGGAGGGTTAGCTCAGTGGTTCCGGCGCCTGCCTCGCAAGAGCAAGGCCCTGAGTTCGATCCCCGGTAACCACATATAATGCTGGGCGTGGAGACACGCCCACCAACAATCAACACCGCATACCACAATGCCGGACGTGG
Source organism: Thryonomys swinderianus (assembly GCA_004025085.1). NCBI lineage: Eukaryota > Metazoa > Chordata > Mammalia > Rodentia > Thryonomyidae > Thryonomys > Thryonomys swinderianus. Next base: position 5,416 of record PVIC010042022.1, on the reverse strand, counting down.
TGGCTCACGCCTGTCATCCCAGCACTTGGGAGGCAGAGACAGGAGGATTGCTGAGTTCGCGGCGGCTTGCCTGGGCACCATAGTGAGCTCAGGGCCAGCCTGAACTA
>PVIC010042021.1:0-15919 GCA_004025085.1 Thryonomys swinderianus | reverse complement strand
TTTTTACTCCAAGTTACCTTTCCCCACTAGTAACAGGAGTTTGGAAGGCATGTATTCTGTCAGTCTTAGTTTTATAGCAATCACTCAGGTGTTTTTGAATCACCAGGTTCTTCACAGTAGTCTTTACATCCTTATTTCTAAGGCTGTAGATGATGGGGTTCAGCATAGGAGTCACCACCCCATAGAAGAGGGAGATGAGCTTGTCTGCAAGGTCCTGTTTGTCTGCCCCCTGTGGGTCCTTGGACTTGGGCTTCCCATACATGAAAAGGATGGTCCCATAGAAGATGACCACAACTGTGAGGTGGGCAGAGCAGGTGGAGAAGGCCTTCTTCCTGCCCTCAGCTGAGGGGATCCTCAGGATGGTGGCAAGAATGAAGACATAGGAGATGAAAATGAATAGGACTGGGACTGCCAGGAAGATCATGTTGGCCACTGCCATGCAGATCACATTCATGGAGATGTCCACACAGGCCAACTTCAGGACAGCCAGGATCTCACAGGTGAAGTGGTTGATGACATTGTCCCCACAAAAGGGCAGTCTCATTGCCTGAGTTGTCTGTATTACAGAGTTGGCAATGCCAGCTGCCCAGGAGCTGATGGCCATGGGCACATAGACAGTCTTGCTCATGACCACAGGGTACCTGAGGGGATTGCAGATGGCCACATAGCGATCAAATGCCATCATGCCCAGGAGCACACACTCTGTGGCTCCCATGGCAAAGGACAGAAACATCTGTCCAAAGCAGGCCGAGAAGGAGATGGTTTTCCTGGGGGTGAGAAAACTGTTGAGGATGAGGGGGACGGAGGAGGTCGTGTAGCAGATGTCCAGGAAGGAGAGGTTCCCCAGGAAGAAGTACATGGGCGAGTGCAGGTGGGAGTCAAGGATGGTCACCAGGATGAGGACCCCGTTTCCCAGCAGGATCACCAGGTACATAGACAGGATGAGCACAAAGAGTGTTTTCTCGAGTTTTGGGTGAGCTGAGAGGCCCAGGAGAATGAACCCAAGTACAGAGGAAGTCTCATTTAATCTACCCATGGTGTTTCAGTTCTGAAACCTACAGGAACTTGCGGGTCAAGGTCTATATTCTCTTATTCCAAAAGGCCCAAGGCAGCCAGACAAATTCCTTCCCAGGTGAACAATTGAAGAGTAGCTTCAGCAATGCATTCAGTGACTGGGTTCTAGGAATAATAGGGATCCACGTTTAGCTTCAATGTCCAGTACAAGCCAATAAGTTAATTTATAGTAACCTTTCTGCAAATGGTAATTAGAGAAACTGGGTAAGACATACAAAACATCTTTGTGAAGCACTGGAGAGGTGATAAGACAAGGAGGCATCCTAGGGTCGTGATTCTGGGAACAACAGACCTGGAGAAGGTGGTTGGACACTTGCGGGTGTGTTTCATTTGCAGCACACACAGTGCTAGAAAAGGCCACAGAGAGGCCACAAAGGTCCACTAAGAGCCTCATGGGGCTGAGGGGCAGGTTTTGAAATGTGAGGTTGGCCATGCTGGGACTCTACCTAAATTCCCCCTTTCGGGATGGAACTGAAAGGGCAGCGTCACAGAATAAGGACAAGCCAGAAAGACATAGGCCATTGTGACTGCTGGACTCCAAATCTTCTCCAACTTTGAAAGTGGACTAAGGTGGTCTCAGTTTTCACTGCTCTCAAATACCTAACAGAAGCAAATGCAAGTCCAGTCCGAAGAAGGATAACATTACTCCTATATCTGAATCACTTCTACACATAATTTTGCAAATATATCCACTGACAAAAAGCATAAGGCATAAAAGAAGTGACATAAATACAAAAAACCAGAAAGCAAAGTGTCCCTTTCTTTGGGGCACTAAGAACCAGCAGGACAGAGTCAGCTCTAGTGACACCTACTTTGACAATTTGCCAAGACCACCTTGACACCACAGGGTCTCACTTTGTAGTTTAAACTGGCTTTGAACTCGTGCGGCTCAGGCTGGCCTCAAAGTCACTACAGTCCTCCTGCCTAAACTTCCAGAGGGGATTATAGGCACATACCTCTATGCCTGACTGGGGATTTGGTTTTATTTGCACTACATCTAAAATACATTTATTTGAGTTTCCCAGATAGTTATTTCTCTAAGAACTGTCAGTGTCCAGCTCTTTCCTCAATTGTTACAGGGCCACTTTGTCTGGGGAAAGCCGAGACATTCCTCTGTTGGTATTTAACACATAATAACTGTGATCAAATCAGTGCCTTAAAAATTCAGTCCAGGTTAACAGGTATTTATTGGGCATCTACTACTTTGAGTGAAGCAGGCTTTTGGTGCTGGGGACACAGCAACAAAAAGAATAGGCCCTGGGCTCAGTGAGCACAAAATCTAATGGGGAAGTAGTCTGTAAGCAGCATTACAGCATAATTACAGCATCACTATCCTTAACATGACTACTGGCCATCATAGAAATAAGGACAAGCCTGCTTCTCAAAACAGTGGGTCTCAATTCCATTTAGCAATCTGCTCCTTTGGCAACCATAAAGCTCCCTGCTCTATAGGTCTGCCCGTTAGGTGACTGCCTGAGTGATATTGGGCTCTTAAACTCTCTCAGAGGCTCAGTCCATTGTGAAGTGGTTCTCCTTTAACACTGAGCTGGAATCTGCCTTCTTGCAACTTTGCCCTGGGCCTGTCATCAACAACCCCCCCCAAGGCAGTTAATCCTTCTTCCACAGAGTAGCCTGCCAGAGATGGGGAATGGTTTGACTTCAGTATAAAGATACATAACAATTGGGCCAGAGATTTAGCTCAGTGGTACCAGCGCCTGCCTCGCAAGTGCAAGGTCCTAGTCCGATCCTGGTAACCACATACAACAATACCGGGTGTGGTGACTCATGCCCACCAGCAATCAGTACCACATACCACAGTGCTGGGCATGATGGCTCATGCCTGTAATCCCAGCACTCAGAGGGCAGAGGCAAGAGGATGTTTGAGTTCAAGGTTTGGCTGGGCTACATAGTGAGCTCAGGGCCAGCCTGAACTACAAATTGGGACCCCGTCTCAAAAAATAAAAAATAAAGATACATAAGAATTAATCTCCCTTCTTTTTGTAGTACCTTTAAAGTAGACACATTTCTTAAAAGCAAGTATATACACAGGAATTAACTACAAAGTTTGCAACTGACTGTAGGCCCCAAGTTGGAAGATGGTTGGGGTGCCCAGGACAGACTATACCCGTGATGTCTGGGCAGGGAGAGTAACGGCCCCTACCCGGGCTCCCTGCTGGCCAGCTCCCATGCCTGTCCCAGGGACTGGATCATATGAAGAAAATGTTCCCTCCACAACCTCCGCCAGGACTAGAGACACGGCTAATTAGCATTGTCAGACTTTGGATTCATGAAATAAGAGCCTGGAAATTTTTTAAAGGGACAGCTGATTGTGAGGAAAAGGCTGCCGGTTCTGGGATCCTGGCAGAGCTCTCCCTGTGTTTAGTGATGGGATGAAGACAGATGCTCTTACAGATGCTCACGGGTTGGTGGGTTGTTCTGATTCTCTGAGAAGAGTGCCATCACCTCCTTTATCTCTCCTCTCTGCCAGCCCCATTCCATTACCACCAAGGCTGGTGAGAGAAACATTGCTGTGCTAAGGAAAATTTTGGTATTGCTTGTATCAAAACTTCTACTTACTTTTATCAGAAACATGGTGAGCAAGAGTGATCTGTTTCTCTAGGAGTGGAAAAACACCACGTATCAAAAATAGCAACACAGGGTCTGAATTGCCAGTCAGGGCTCAGGTGGTGTGACAGGTGACAGCTCTGGCCAGCTTCCCCTCCACCTGTCTCCTTCACTTCGGGCATTATCTCTAAAAGACTGGCCATCATCCTTAGAAGTCAATTTAAATTCCAGTTTGTTCTTTGGGGCCATTTTAGTCCCTGAAGTCATTTAAAGTTTAGAAGGTGAGTTGCACTCAGTAAAGAAACTTTGTACCCTTCTGGGAGGACATCCCCAAGATCCAATTATGCTGAAGGCACTGGAGGAAATTTGCTGTCTCTTCTCCTTTTCTGTCCCTCTTTTCCTTTCTTCCTTCCTCCGTTCTCCTCACCCTTCCTTCTGTTATTGCTTCCCCCCTTTTCTTTCTCTCTGGACATTATAATATCATCAGCATAGGCCAGCAATGACCAGGTTGGTCAGTGATTATGTGATTCATCCAACCTTTACTCCCCATCCTTTCTCTCTTGGCCGCACCCAGGCCCATCCTCACTAGTCTGCGTTTAGTCAGGTCTCAGGGCACTGTGAGGGAAAGAATTATGCTCTCTAAATTTTCATGCTGTTGGATTAGGTGCCTCACAACAACCTGCTATGCTCTCCCTCAATCCTCACTGGCATCCAACTCAGTGAGGTTCATTTTCCCATCATCTGCTCATGACCTTGAGAATCACCTTGACCTTGAGAATCACCTACAAGAGTGTGACCCAGAACAAGGAGGGGCCCATTCTCATGTTCAGCAGAGAAGGCAGAGAAGTGCTGAGGAACCCATTTCTCTAATTGCAGGGAATGCACCCTCTAGAGAAAGGGACATGAAGAGAAAGTTACCAACTAAAAAGAGTAGCCCCCTGTGGTGTCTGCCCAGAGGAGGCAGCAGCCAGCAGTCCTGGTGTGGGGAGCAGGCCCACCTCACCTGCTCACCTGTGGAGCAGTCTCTCAACTCCATGCTTACAGAACATCCAAAGGAAAGTTAGGGTTTGACTGCTCAGGACAAAGCTTTGTGTGTCAGAAAGTCCTTGTTCTGTGTGTGAGTTTGTGCTTGTGTAAACACAATTTGCTAAATGACCAGTGGAGCTGACCACAGGGGTAGCCTGCCCCCAGAAACCCCAGCACTTCTTGGAGACACAGCTGTATCTACTATGGCTTCCTGAGGTGCAAATGTGGCTATCACATCCCAGAATTCATAACCTTGCATTCCTGGTGTAAAGGTTTCTACCTTGCAAAGTCAGTCAAGAATCTTGAAAAGCAGCACATCCTCTGTGAAAGGGGAAAGAGGCATCGCCAGTTTGAGATGCTCCAACGAGAGCTGCAATGAGGTTCTATAAGACCAGAGGCACAAACTTCCCTGAAGAATGGAACAGCAAGACAAGGAAGGGCAGTTGTCCCCAGGAGAGATGAGGGGCTCCTTGTGGTAGAGAGATCACTTCTGCAGGCCAGCATGAAGCAGAGGAATGGATGTGCAGCACTAGATGTGTAAACACTTGGTTATTAAACAATAGTTGTCTGATCTGCTGCTTCCATTTTAGGAAGCCTGATTTACCTGATAATGTACATACACAGAAACTCTAAATCTAGCCTGGTAGTACACATTGTAATCCCAGTACTCTGTGACATTGAGATAGAAAGGTCACAAATTTAAGCCCAGTCTAGAAACTTAGGAATTAGTGAGACACTGTCTCAAAAAAAAAAAAAAAAAAAAAAGAAAAAGAAAAAAAAAGCAAGAAAGAAAGCATTGTGAAGTAGGTCAGTGAAGAGGCCTTAGGTTCAATCCCTATAATTAAGAAGGGGGAAGGGAAGTACAAAGATCTTGTGTGTAAGGGAAGATGCCTTTTTCTTTTACTCACCTTAGGTTCCCAGGACTAGGGTCTTTAGAACAAAAAAATAGATAAATAAGAGAAACACATATAAATCTATTCAATGTACATTTCCCATGATATAGAAGCTTTAGGAAATAGTTAAGCCTTGGGCTGAAAGGTTAGCTCAGTGGTTCCAGCACCTGCCTCACAAGCACAATGTCCTGAGTTCAATCCCTGGTAACCACATACAATGCTGGGCATGGAGACTCACGCCCACCAGCAATCAATACCACATACCATATACCACAGTGCCGGGCGTGGTGGCTCATACCTGTAATCCCAGCACTCAGGAGGCAGAGACAGGAGGATTGCTGACTTCGAGGCTTGCCTGAACTACATAGTGAGCTCAGAGCCAGCCTGAACTACAAAGCGAAACCCTGTCTCAAAAAAAAGAAACAAAGAAATAGTTAAACCTGAGTGTTATTTATAGTGAATTGAAGAAGAATAAAAAGTAGTAGAGATACCCCATACCATATAAAAGAATGAGCTGAGTGTAGTAAACTGTGGGGAAGACTCAGGCCTACTTGTTTGGATTCTTCCCTATGTCTTGGGAAATAAACATGGGGTTTGCTTTAGGTATACAAATCACCTCTCACATGCAAGTCTTACTTCCAGGGAAGTTAAAAAAAAAATTTCCTAGGTTTTCTTACCTATGTGTCAGGGGAGAAGAGGTAGAGGTTAGAAAAAAATCTTCCTGTATATGTTGTGCTAGTCTGCTTCCCATTACTGTAACAAATACACAAGATAATCAACATATGAAGAGGAAAGTATATTTTGGCTCACCTTTAGAGGTTTCAGTCTAAGGTCAGTTGGCCTTGTTTTTGGGCCTGTTGTGAGGCAGTACATAGGGGTGGGAAACATGTACCAGTCGTGGTGGGAAATATGTACCGGAGCAAAGCTGTTCACCTTCTGGCCAGGATTTGAAAGAAGGAAGGGGTGTGGCCCCACTATCATCATCAAGGGCATACCATCAATGATCTGAAGACTTTCCACTAGGCCTTTTTGTTGTTTGCTTTGTTTGTTGTTTTTGTTTTGATAGGCTCTCACTATGCAGCTCAGGCTAAACTTGTGATCCCCCTGCCTCAGCCTCCTGAGTGCTGGTATTATAGGTATGTACCATGGGCAAGGCCTCATCTCTTAAAAATTTCCACCAATTCCCGCTAGCACCAAGCTGGAGACAAAAACCTTTAATACACAGGCTTCTGGGCAACTTTTCAGATCCAAACAAACTGTATCTCAAATTTCTTCACGTTAAAATATTCTACCCAGGTATGGTGATGAATGCCTGTATTCCCTGCACTTGGGAAGCTGAGACAAGAGCGCTCAGGGAAGCCACACATTTGAGGCCTACGTGAGCTACACAGTGAGACCTCGTCCCAGGAAAAAAACATTCTGTGTACCATGACACTGAATTTTGGAGTAGCCTAAATGTAGCAGTTATTTTAGTCTTGATTCTCTTCTCTCCTATATCGCCCACCTCAGATTTTTCTCTAAATCCTACAGTTTCTTACTTTTGAATGTCTCCCTGGGCCACTCTTTCCTTCACCTTTGTTATCTTATACCTGTGTTAGCTCCATGCACTTCTGCTGGTTTCTGCTACTCTGAGACATGCTGGAGGCTATAGAAAGTTCCATCCTGCTGGGCATTCTCTGAAGACAAAGACCCATGCTGGCCAATGTATTCCTAGTCCACTCCAACCCGCAGGTGCTGGGTGCATACAATATGTTGGTAGCATAGAAACTGGAGTGATGGGAAAGCTGGTAGGAGAGAGAGAGAGAGAGACAGAGACAGAGACAGAGAGACAGACAGAGACAGAGACAGAGAGACAGAGAGAGAGACAGAGAGAGAGAGAGACTGGGAAGTTAGGGACGCTGCCTCCTAGTTCCAGGTTTCTGCTTATGTTTGGATGATGAGCCCCAGCTCTACTTCCCTTCTAAACTCTGAGGGTCAGTGACAGAACCACTTTGAATCAGTCATTCTGTACCATGATCAAAGCCCAGGAGCATTCTGAACACCTGGCATCAGAAAACTTTCTGAGCTGGTTTCCTTGTAAGGAGAGAAGAGCTCTGGGTAGATTTCCACAGCATTGGCTAATTGGGTCTGCGGAATGAAGTCTAATCTCTGAGCCTCTCACCAAACTTTAATTGCATCTGGGATAGCACCCAGCCCACAGCAACCCAGCCAAAGTTCCTGAGAGTCTTTATGGGCCCCTCAGAGAGTAGTGTGGAGCATGGAGGAGAGAGACCGCTGGCCTGCCCAGCCTGGGGCTCCTCACTGAGTCCCAAGCTTGAAAGCCAGCTTTTGTTTCCTTGTCTCACTGAGCTCCAAGGTCAGAGAAGGGCTTCTGGGGGTGGCAGTTTGGACTTTTCTGTACTCAGGGTCTTCTCAAGGCAAGAAATGACAATAGTCAAAGAATACATTCCATGGAAAAAATGTGGGCTCCAGTGTAGTTCTGAGAGATCTGCTCTGTGGTCATGGCTAGGTAGCATCCAGGTGAACAGGTGGCATTAGAACCAGTCACTTGTCCTGATACCAGTAAAATGACAATCACCCCACTGCCCTAGCCTGCCTTCTTGCACAAGTGCTTAATACAGCTCGGACTGCACACCACTGGGTAAGTGCTGGGCGACCTCTGTGGCCAGCTTTTCACCTCTTGGGAGGGAAGAAAAGAGGCAGTGCGCAAAGAGCCCAGAAAACAGGCTGGGAGTGGGGTTGGATCAGGCAAGCAGGCAACTGCTTCTGAAGGCTGCGGCTGTGGCAAGAGAGTAAGCATGTTCTGTGTGAGCCCAGAGGCAGACTTAGGACCCCAGCAGGAAGAGCGAAAGTACAGGTCCTGGAAGAACTCCAGCAACCCAGGTAGGTGTCTCAACAATTACATTGTTGTGAGCTCCTGTTTTTTTAAAACATTCCAGCAGAGTCTGGGAAATCACAATCACTCACTGAAAGCAACTGCAGGGTGAGGCTTGGATTGGTTTTATATCACAGGATTCTGTCACTCCTCAGATTCTTCCTCCTTGACACTAATAGGAGCTTTTCTTCTAAGAATGTCTCCCCATCTTTTAATCTCTGCCATCCTGAGAGAATTCCTTTTTGGATATTCTGCCATTACCTGTAACAAATAGCATGGAGGGACGAGACCACCTGAACCAGGTTAATGAAGCAAGGTGTAGAGACTTTATTCACCTGGCCAGACATGGACCCACAGCACGAAGAGGCCATCAACCCTGCACAAAGAAAAGGCGGAAAATTTCATAAGGGATTGAGAGAGAGAGGTCTGCATGTCTATTACATATACCAGTCAGAGCGATTTTTTTTTAAGTATTTTGAGACAGGGTCTAGCTTTGTAGTTCAGGCTGGCCCTTCACTCACTATGTAGCCCAGGCCTCGAACTCAGCAATCCTCCTGCCTCTTCCTCCTGAGGGCTGGGATTACAGGCGTGAGCCACTACACCCAGCTAGAGCAAGTATTTGTGGTCAGGGTCCAAGCAGTGATCGGGGCAGATGTGTGGATATTTTCAGGTGACTTGGCATCAAAAAGATGCTATACTTTGTAACTGTCATTTCTATATTGGGAACATTCTGTGTTCTGTGTTCTCTATTCTCTGAGAATAGTATGCCTTTTGTCAAGTGGAGACAGCACCTGCACTGGCTGCCTGTTTGTTGTTTTTTTGTATCTTGTCAGACTGTTGCTTGGAATTAAGGAGCATATTTATTAATCATTTCATGATCAGGTCAAGCCTGGCATTACCAATTAGAAAAAGGCTCTCCTTTTTCAGAACCATATACAATTCACATACTTCTAACCTCACTTTCTCCACCTCTAAACAAGGAGGAATTGAAGTAGGTCAATGATTCCCAAGGCTGGTAGACGGCACATGCATCTGGGAACTTTTATTTAAAAACAAAACAAGCAAACAAAATAAAAGCAGCTGTCAAAGCATTGTACAGAGAAGGATCCAGATATCAGATTTTTATTTTTTGTTTGCTTATTTTGGGAATTGAACCCAATATCTTCACAGTCTATATTCTCAGTCCTTTTTAAAAAGAAATTTTGAGACAAGATCTCACTCTGTAATTCAGGCTGGCACTGAACTCAAAGGATCCACTTTCTTCAGCCTATTAAGTGCTGAGATTACAGACATGAGCCACCAAACCTGGCTTGTGCTGCAGTTTGTGATCCTTCTGCCTTAACCTCCCAGAGTGCTGGGATTACAGGCCATCAGACCGGGCTAGAAATCAGGGGCAGCCAATTCCATATCATTTGAAGAACCCTATGGTAGTTCAATGACATCTGGTGTTTGGAATCTCACTGGCAGTAAAACTGTAATCATTTACACTGCCAATTTTCATTTTGGGAGGTTGAGTAGATTTGAATATGAACATGTATGCAAATTTGACATAGGTGTGACTACACTTCCTAGGCAACCCAAACTAGGAAATGAGTTTTGAATGTGCTCCAAAATCAGGTAAGATTCTATTCCTTGAGCCAAGTCCCAGGGCAGAAAGATACAGGAAGGCAGATGTGGTTACAACACAAGTCTGTCCTGGATACGCTTTCTTGAGACCTTCGTGGGGACACCAGCTTACAGATTCCAGAAATTCAGGTTCTTTTTTTTTTTTGCATTATTCAGTAAACTTTATTGGTACATTACATACACAGCTCACAATCACACAAAATATTGGGGAATTTGTACCGATATGTGACATAGGTCAATCTCATTTTTACCCATATCCCTGTCCACCTATCCCCTCCCATCCCCTATACACATATTCTTTTATTTTTTTCCAAATCTTATTTATTCCTTCCCCTCATTATGTTCCCACACCAAATTCATTTTGGACATTTTCCATTCTACAAAAACTATCATACATTCTAGAGCTCCTTTACCTCTACAGGTACTTATATCAAATAAAAGACCTAGTATTTACGTATCTGTGTTCTATTTATTTCACTTATTAGTGTGTCCTCCAGGTGTTTCCATTTGCACATAAATGAATCAATCTTGTCATTCTTTATGGCAGAGTAATACTCCATTTTAAAAAAAACCCACATCTTCTTTATCCAGTCTCCAGTTGATGGGCATTTGGGTTGTTTCCAAGATTGGGCTATCATGAATTGAGCTGCTATGAACAACAGTGTACATCTGTCTTTCCAATGTGATTTTTAAAATTCCTTTGGGTATATTTCTAGTAGGGGAATAGCAGGGTCGAATGGGACCTCTAGTCCTAGTTTTCTGAGGAATCTCCACAATGGTTGCACAAGTCTGCAATCCCACCAGCAGTGGAGAAGGGTTCCTTTCTCCCCACAGCCTCGCCAGCATTTATCATTGGTTGATTTTGTAATAGTGGCCATTCTTTGTGAAGTGAGATGGAATCTCAGTGTTGTTTTCATCTGCATGCCTTGAATGACCAGTGATATTGAACATGTCTTCATATGCTTCTTGGCTGCTTTGACTTCTGCCTCTGAGAAGTGTCTGTTCATTTCAGATGTCCAGAAATTTGAATTCTTGCAGGAAAGTGAGTCAAGATCAGATTTACACTGAACTCATAAAGTATAAAGCAGACACTATAAGAAACAAAACTGTAGGGCCAAAGATTTAGTTCAGTGGTTCCAGCACCTGCCTAACAAGTGTAAGACCCTGAGTTCGATCCCAGTAACCACATTCAGTGCTGGGCGTGGTGACTCACACCCACCAGCAATCAATACCACATACCACAATGCTGGGCATGGTGGCTCATGCCTGTAATCCCAGCACTCAGGAGGCAGAGGCAGGAGGATTGCTGAGTTGGAGGCTTGCCTGGGCTACATAGTAAGCTCAGGGCCAGCCTGAACTACAAAGGGAGACCCGGTCTCAAACAAAACAAAACAAAACAAAAAAGAAAACTGTAAAGAGGTAACAAACTTTATGTTTTCAGGCCAGTATATTCTCTCCTTATAAGGTTGTCTGTGTGGGAAGTCAAATTACAGTAGAAATTTGTTGGGTGAGGAGTAAGTAATAGGCCTTTGGTCAATAGGTCAGGTAAGAATAATAGGCCATATGACCTCCATAGCCAGGATCTCTAATTAGATGGCAGAGAGGGTGAAGCACAGGACCCTACTTCCCTACACAGTGCTGGTAGTCATTGTAAATATGTAACACTGCTTTAGGTATATTCATATCATTGATTAAATACAAATGGCCTACATTTTATTAAATAATCACCAGATTTTCCCAAGTCTGGTCTTTCAACATTTGCCACACAACCTGTCTTTTAGATAACTTGGTTTAGAGTTGAATTTCAGCATAGGCTCATCTACAACTTTAGAAACAGTATATTGTAATCACTATGTAGACTCAAGCAAATCAAACAGTGAACATGAATTTTTATGCCTTCAGTTTTCCTAAGGATGAAAGAGAAAGTGTGAAATGGAAGGATTCAATCAGTCTACTGTGACAGAATTTGTCTTGCTGGGGCTATCAGATCAGCCAATGCTGGAGAAAACATTCTTTGTGCTCATCCTGTCAATGTACCTGGTGATCCTGCTGGGAAACGGGGTCCTCATCCTGGTGACCATCCTTGACTCCCACCTGCACTCGCCCATGTACTTCTTCCTGGGGAACCTCTCCTTCCTGGACATCTGCTACACGACCTCCTCTGTCCCGCTGGTCCTAGATGGTTTCCTCACTCCCAGGAAAACCATCTCCTTCTCAGGCTGTGCTGTGCAGATGTTTCTGTCCTTTGCCATGGGAGCCACAGAGTGTGTGCTCCTGGGCATGATGGCATTTGATCGCTATGTGGCCATCTGCAATCCCCTCAGGTACCCTGTGGTCATGAGCAAGACTGTCTGTGTGCCCATGGCCATCAGCTCCTGGGTGGCTGGTGGAGCCAACTCCTTGGTCCAGATCTCTCTTGCAGTACAGTTGCCCTTCTGTGGGGACAATGTCATCAACCATTTCATCTGTGAGATCCTGGCTGTCCTGAAGTTGGCCTGTGCTGACATCTCCATGAATGTGATCAGCATGGGGGTGGCCAACGTGATCTTCCTGGGTATCCCAGTCCTATTCATCTTCATCTCGTATGTCTTCATCCTTGCCACCATCCTGAGGATCCCCTCAGCTGAGGGCAAGAAAAAGGCCTTCTCCACCTGCTCTGCCCACCTCACAGTGGTGGTCATCTTCTATGGGACCATCCTTTTCATGTATGGGAAGCCCAAGTCCAAGGACCCACAGGGGGCAGACAAACAGGACCTTGCAGACAAGCTCATCTCCCTCTTCTATGGGCTTCTGACACCCATGCTGAATCCCATCATCTATAGTCTAAGGAACAAGGATGTTAAGACTGCTGTCAAGTACCTGGTGGCTCTGAAATGCTTCCCCCAGTGATGGAGGGATAAATTCCCAACCCATCCCTCTAAAGGTTATCACTTCGCAACCCAAGGTGAGGAGAAAGTTACATTTAGAGCCATGCTTCTCCCAGTGTCCATGGACTGATAATACCAGCCTTGCCTGTGAGTGTATTGACAAACTCTTAGGGACCACTGCAGAAGTAGTAGGTTGGATTCTTCATTTTCTTTTTTTTGAGACAGAGTCTCACTTTGTAGTTCAGGCTGGCTCTGAGCTCATTATGTAGCCCAGGCAAGCCTCGAACTCAGCAATCCTCCTGCCTCTGCCTCCCGAGTGCTGGGATTACAGGCGTGAGCCACCATGCCCGGCTGGATTCTTCATTTTAACAAACTCTGTCAAGTGGTTTGTATGCACACTAATCTGAGTATTCATTAAAACTGCGTTGAGAATGCAGTGTTGGTGCTGCCCAGATCCCCATCTCCACCTAGGACCAAAACACCCCAACAGAGTTGCTGGGCATGTGGGCACTGACAGCCTTCAGGTGAGTCTCTGCAGAGCTTTTGGCTCTTCAAAAGTCATACTCCCTTCTTGAGGGGAAGCCCACATGCAATGATTCATCAATGTCAATATCAAAGCTTGGTCCCCCTTGCCTCAAATGACAAGACCTCTGGAGAGCCATTCCAGCTTGCCCATGACAGTTCACCTTTTCCTCTCTGAGTAGCCCCACCACCTTCACCCGTCCCCGGAAGTGTGCATGCCAGTAAACATCCTACAGGAAAATCTCCCAGGAAGTCAGTTTCCATAGGCTCGGCTTTCCATGGAAAACAGCAGACTCAGTTCAGACGTGAGAGCAGCATGTGTATCTTCAGGACACCCTTTGTCGGGGCTGCCTGTACCCTCACTCCCAAGGAGACAAACTCAATAAACTTTCGTTCAAAGAAAAAATTACTCCCTAACAAGTATTTGTTAAATTAAATTTCATTAAGTTTTACTTCTGTAAATAGATCTCGATTCATATTTCTAAGTGTTTTTATTTTCAGTAAGAGAGTAAGCAGGACTGTTTTACCTACTGGGGATGAGGCTCATGATGGCAAATGGGAAATGCTGCAGGCACCTAGGATTTAGGGGCAGAAAGCAAACTTTATTTATGTTAATAGACCTGCTCCAGATAATTCTTCAGAGTACCAAGCAAACTGTCTTTTGTTCTTTTATAGTTTGTTTAGGTTTTGCAAACAGGAACTAAGCAGTTCATTGGTTACATATTACATCATTATTACGGATTGGTTACAGTAAGTTCAAACTCAGGGTAAGAATACATTTACTTAGAGTAAGGTCAGCTACATAAAGGAGACATATTTGGAATGTGAGACAGGTATGGGGTGGGCATCAGTTCAGGGCTGGGTAGGTCAGGGAGAAATCTGCTTGAGATGAAAAAATAAAACTGCTCATGGCCAACATTATCTTGGACTGGTGTCCCACCTGTTTTTCAGCCATTTTATATTTCTGCCCTGGCAGCAGCAGGTCACCTTAGAGGGGAAAAGTTAAAGACCCTTGTGCTGGTCCTCACCACCAGCACCAAACCTCTGTGAGGGACCTGATGGCTTGAGACTAGGGATGTGTCAGAAATGTGCATGTTACATTCCAGAATGGGTTCAGTCCCTAGGCAGATGGAGAGTTGTAGGTAGATATCAAAGTATCTCCTTGGCTGCATAACAAGTTAGATAGGCAGCTATGTGTCTGATAGTTAGGGAGTTATGTTCTCGGCAGTGCTAGCAAGAAAATACGTGCTTACGATAATCATATATTACACACTACAGGACTTTGGAGTTATTAACTCCAATTTCAGATTAACACATACCACACTTGCTTTTTTCAGACTCAGTAGTCTGGTCTATAGCATTTGCTTTAGGAACAAAGATGTTTGAGGTCTAGAAAGTATGTTGGCTCCTTGACTACAAAAAACAAACAAAAAGCCCTGGAAAAGCCTTCTGTTTATCTTCATGCCTACAAAAGGGGCTATTACATCAACCTTGATAATGGATAAATTTTATATTCATGCATCATAATTTTAAAACAGCCTGAAGACTGGATACTCTCAGTTTGCTCTTGCAAAACATTCATAATTACTGTTGAAAAAATCATAGAATTGTACATTAATGGACTTGCTTGTAAAAACAAGTAGGAAATGTTTTCAACCTTCCCATAAAATTAAAGTGGGATATAGGTTCATAGCAACATGATCTGGGCTAGAACTTCCTAAAGTAAGAGTGGTCAGGCTGGGGACAATCATGAGAGGAACATGATGGTTCCAGATAACAAGTGGACTACAACACCTAGAAAGGTAACTGGCATCCAGGCGCTCCCATAGAACAAAAGCATCTTTCCTCAGTTGTCTTTCAACTTTCTTTTGCCTCATCCTGTGCTCTGTGAGCTCCTGTGCAAGGTTGAAGGGAGGGCTAGGAGTCCCCCAACAGAGGACTTCATTTCCACAGTCTTTATGGAAATGACATAAGTGTCAGCAGGGCTGGCCGAACCCACACACTGCAGTGAGTTCTCATGCGTACATGCGTGTGTGCGTGTGTGTTTGAGATAGGGTCTCGCTTTGGAGTTCAGGCTGGCCCTGAGCTCACTATGTAGCCCAGGCAAGCCTCAAATTCAGCAATCCTCCTGCCTCTGCCTCCTGAGTGCTGGGATTACAGGCGTGAGCCACCATGCCAGCACTGTGGTATTTGGTACTGATTGCCGGGGGGGGGGGGGGCGTGAGTCACCACACCCAGTATTGTTGTATGTGGCACCGGAACCACTAAGCTAAATCTCTGGCCCACTTCTCTGGGTTTTTTCCCGTGGTAATGTGAGCAACAGTGTCTATAAGGAAGACCCAGAAGTACAAAGAACTCTGATACCGACTTTCTTATCCTTCTCATCAAGGAATAATTATCATCCAGGATCTGTTTATTAACAAAGCATTAGACTCCCCTTTAAGACCTATCTTTATTGGTTTCTTTTGTTA
>PVIC010042020.1:0-15988 GCA_004025085.1 Thryonomys swinderianus | reverse complement strand
TGAAGGAACAGGAAAGAAACTTACTTCATAGACTTGTGAGACTGAGATAGTGTTAAAGTTGCTCCCATCTGTTCTTGATGGACAAAGGCCATTGGAAGAAGCTGACATAAACAGCTTCTCGCTTCTTCCAAGTGTCTAAATAAGACAGATTCAGGGGGACAAGTCAAGACGATTGGGGAATTTTTGGAATGGGGGGGACTGAACAGTGTTTCTTTCTGACAGACAAAATAATATTCACATCTACTGCCTCCTAAGGGTTATTTGAATACAGAGTAGCAGACAGTTGTCATCTGTTCATTAACATCAGCATATATCGCTCTCTATATATGTCTATCAGACAAGAATACTCTCCAGGACTAAAGCCAAGCATCTTTAGATTGTCCAGGGGAGTGGGTTACCCACATAGGAAGGTGTTGGACAATATATTTAGGCCGTTTCTTTAAGTTCTTACTCCTGTTTTTCCTTTGCTTGTAGACGGGACTTAGACAGTGAGTGGTAATGTTAAAGGAAAGCATCGTGAGACACTTCAGACACGAGATTGTTTATCTCCATGAGTACTGCGATCTGTGTTATCCCTTTGAGTTTGTGAATATTGGCTACCACTCTGGACCTTTCGAAAGCATTCAGTCATATTACGTCCATCGCTGTCTAACATGAGCCGGTTCATTCTCCCCAGCCAGCAAAAGTGAGGAAGTTTTAAACATTCTATCCTCACTTAAAACCCATGCAGCACACACGATGACTCTTGCCCATTCTAATGGCTTTCAAACTGCAAAAAATAATGACAGACATCCGGAAAAATGACAGACATCATGAAAAATGTGGGCAATCAAATAATTTTAACAATTGTTTTTCTACCCACTGCTCTTCAGACTATGCTCTTGCTGTGAGCAGCGATCTAAATAGCAATTTGTTACAAAACCTATCAATTCTTCAAAATGGGTGAATGGAGACAATTACATGCAATATGTTTTAAAAAGACATTTAAAACTGTAACTTTCAGCTAACTAGGTCAAGAAATTCAAATAATGCTTTCCTGACTCTTCTTTTCTGTTCAACAGTGGATATTCTCTGCTTTTGCCCTATTGAGACAATTTTACTGTGAAACCAATCCTGTAAATAACAGTTATTTCTCCACTTTGGGGCAATATCCCTTTAAGACAAAAGACATTATCATGTCTTGGCCCATTTGAAATTTTTGTCTATTATAAAGCAAAATTGTCTTCAGTAAATATCTAGAGGCCAGCAAGTTTTCAAATACCCAAATACCGATTTGACTTACACCTAGATTATCCGACAGTGTCCTTTGCTGCCTAAATCATGGCAAAGCTGACTTTATTCTGCCATGTTAAACGGTCCATGGAGAGCAGTGTCCAGCAGCAGGGCTGATGTCCAGTGGCCATAGTACTTCACAGTCAATGGACTTGTGTGGAGAATGGCTCTAATTATTTCTTTTTTCTTTTGGTGGTACCAGGGATCAAACTTGGTCCCTAGTGCCTTCAAGGTAGGTGCGGTACCACTTGAGCTAAATCCCTGGCCCATGGTTCTACTTTTTAAAGCAGACTCAAAGGAGACATCAAAGTCAAATATAATGTATCATTTCCAGGGATGTCAGTCAGTGTAAGTATAAAACACTCACCATACAGACTCAGAAGTCAAAAGTAAAAAATTATCCTCTGATCAAGAGCAGAAGATGGCAAGTTATTTTATCTAGTACCTGTGTTTTCTGCTAGAGAGTGTATATCCACCAAATTTAAATTGAAAGACATTTTTCAGTATAGCTCCTCTCATCAGAACCCAGACACAGACAGACAGCAAGGTCTCTTGATCAAAAGCAGAACCCAGGGTGTTGACTATAGAGAGAGCCTGAACTAGAGACCTGAAATTAAAATGTTCTGGTGCACTGTGAAAGGCAGGTGAAAAATTTTCAGGTCTGAAACTATGTAGACTCTGCATATTTTAACATTACTGTCTTTTGAATTTTTCAGAGGATACATCCTCTATGAATTCCTTAACTTTGAAATAATTTCTAAATCTCTGGAAAGATCTCTACTGCTCAGTGTAGCTACTGAGACTTCTGTCACTGGGAGGGGGTTGGGACATGGGATTGCTTCTCTATGTCCTATAAAAAAGTTTAATACTGAAGTTTAAATTTAAATGGCAATAATTTAAACTGAAAATAAATTTGAATCTATCGGTAATCTAAACCCTTTTCATTTCATGAAGGTGTTTTGGCTTGCTTTTGATAATTTAATTTAGTGTTCCAACCCTTTGTTTTATAATGTGATAATATAATATCTTGAGTTTAAACATCATTCTCATTCCTGAAGAGTCTTTAGGGAAACTCAGGTTCATCTGTAAGTTTTAGTAAATGCAGAGATATTTAAATATGATAGAATATAGAATTGTGAACAAAGAAGTTTATGTGGGCTTTCCCTGATAATATCAATAATAAAGTAGCAACATCATTATTCCAAGTAATTAATATATTTGTTGTTTCTTATATGCTGTGAGATGGAAACTATGTTTTCCATGGTACAGATGTACACGAAGATTTAGGCTTTGGACCAGTGCAATACTCATAGGGAGAGAGTGTGTAATTTGAATTAGTGTATATAATCATGCCAGTAAGTTCCAAATGCTGCATTTCTTGTGGTTGTGTAGTTAGCTGAGAGTTAACTATACATCCAAATTGTATGGAATCTGATGTACATATATACCCAAGTCCATACCAATACAGTCCTAGTGTTGTCTTTGCTGATAAATTATTGTTTGAAATCTGCTCACTTTGACGCTCAGAAACATTTGACTTTGACCTGTTTTCCTTTTGCTAATAAGGATCTTCACTTGTTGCATATTAATTTTTAAAACTACCTTAATTAATGTTAAAATTAATAATTTTAACAGTCCCTCTCATAGTTCCAATAGGGCTGAACTAGTTGACATACTTGTAGTTTTGTCATTTTAAAAAATATTTGTGATTATGGCTGTTTTCTCCACCATATTTTTTTGATGCACTTCTACTTCCTAATTTTTGCACCTTTATTTTGATTTCTAGTTGACTAGTTCTAGGGAGCCAGCATGTATCCATATATATACATTTTTTTTCTTTTTTCTGGAGTGCTGTGTGTCATATATCTTCGCTTTTGAGCTTTTCCTTCACCAGTATCTTCTAAAAATTTATAGTGTCTACATGAACTTCCCCACCAGCGATCTTAAAGCCATTACCTGACTCTGTCCCCACTGCTGTCAGGCCACGGAGGCAGACTGGCTTATTCTCATGCCCTGCCATGCCTCCAGGAGCTTTGGAGAGGTGGGGAGCACTAGGAAGTCAAGACACTGTCCAAACCCACAGATCTGATCGGGAGTCATAAGACATAATGTAGTCTTAAGACATAGTACAGCGACTTTGAGAATTTCTTTATTGGTAAACAATGCTTATGATTTTGTTGTTAGGGTACATTGTTACTTTAAGCATGTTTCTCTTCGTAATTCAAATTCAAATACACTGCTAATGTACTGGATAACAAAAATTAAAATGTATATTTAAAATCTAAAAAAACAATTTACATAGATTGACCTTGTGACTATTCATGACCACTCTGCTGTGCAGACGCTGTCTAATTTAACATCTACCACAGCATCTGTGACCAGTCCCAGGCAGTCTGGGTTTCCACGGGAAACTCCGATCTTGCGTGAGTCTCTACTTGACTCATCTGGCCTGTGGGCGCCCATTCAGACCAGGTGCCCCGGGAGCCCCAGAATCAGTAGCCTGCACATCAGCAAAGACCAGAGTCCCACCTACTGCCTTAGTTCGGGCTTCTGACCTGGGCTTTGGATGCCTGCCAGACACCATCAATCACCCTGTGCCCTTAATGGGCCTGCTGGAATCTCCCCTGTGTTCATGTTGGACTCATAAATGTCTCCTCTGGATGCCCAGAGACAACATGAGCCTTTGTTTAGCACCTACAACTGGTCCCATAGGTGCCAGAATACACTTTAGGAACCCAATGTTTGCCCCCCACCAGCAGAAATCATGACAGGACCCTCAGAGGTCAAGACTCGATGACTCTCTTGGTCTGGTACCTCAGCTTGAATAGCTGCCATGGTCAGAATTATGAAGACGGCTTTCCTTGAACTGAGTTACCTCTGCAAAATTCACTATACTGAGATTGGTGGATTAAATACTACTGTCTCAGGAAGAAAACAATCTTTTGGAAATACATAGGAATTATTTTCTCTCCTTGTTTTAACAATATGCTGCATAAACGAAACACATTTAACTCAAAAAATTCATAGAAAGTCAAAGGTTGGAAAATAATACTTTATAGAAAAGGAACCCAGTAAAAAACAAGAGTAGCTATTTTAGCGGTAGTCAAAGTGGAATTCAAGGCAAGTCTGATCAGAAGACACAAGAAAGGTCACTCAATACTTGTGATTAGAATAAACAAACAGAGCATAAATAATACATGCGCCAGATGCCAACACACCCAACTAAATAAAGCAAACACTAATAGATGTGAAAAATCAGATAGGCATTAACACAATTTCAATGAGGGACCACAACACCCCACTATCACAAATAAACAGAAAATTAGACAGAAAATCAAAAGAAAAGTATCAGAATAGAACCAAACCTTTGAAAAATGAACTTAGTAGATATTTACAGAGGGTTCAACCCAAAAACAGGTACACATTTCCCTCAGGAGCACATGAGACTTTCTCCAAAATAGACCACATAATAGCTCATAGAACATGTTTAAGTAAATGCAAAGGAACTTAAATTACCCCCTGCATATTATTAGATCATAGTGTAAAGAAATTTAAAATCAATAAGACAAAACACAAAAACTATACAAACACATAGAATTAAATAATCTCCTCTTGAGTAACCAGAGGCACACAGATGAAATTAAAGAAGACATTAGGTAGTTTCTACAACTAAATGCTAATACCACGTGATATACCAGAACCTATGAGATGCAAGAAAACAGTGCTATGAGGGGAGTTTATAGTACTGAATTCTCCCATCAGAAATGACATCAAATAAATACCTTAGAGGGCTGGAGATTTAGCTCAGTGGTTCTGGCGCCTGCCTCGCAAGTGCAAGGTCCTGAGTTTGATCCTGGTAACTCATACAATGCTGGGCATGGGGACTCGCGCCCACCAGCAATCAATACCCCATACTACAGTGCTGGGCATGGTAGCTCACGCCTGTAATCCTAGCACTCAGGAGGCAGAGACAGGAGGATTGCTGAGTTCAAGGCTTGCTTGGGCTATATAGTGAGCTCAGGACCAGCCTGGACTACAAAGTGAGACCCTGTCTCAAAAAAACAAAAAACAAAAAACAAAAAACAAAAAACAACAAAAACTTAGAAAGGTTAAGACTACAAGAACACCCCAAACAATAAATGAATTGAAGAGTTGGTCCTTGGTAAGATTAAATAAAAGTGACAACCCTTAGACAACTTGATCAAAGCAAGGAAAGACCCCAGTCTATGCAATTAGGAATTAAAAAGGAAAAATCACAACAGATCTTGCAAAAATCTGCAGGCTCGTTGGTACCTACTTTGAGAACCTGTATTCTAAAAAAAACCATGGAAACCTCAAAGGAAACGGACAGATGCTTCCTACATATAAATAACCAAAACTGAACAAGGTAGATATAAAATTCTAAATTAGCCAATGAAATTCAAGAAGTAATATAAGTAACTACCAACCCCCCAAAAACCCACGTCTTGATAAATTCACTGCAGAATTCTACAAATACTTTAGGGATCTAATGTCATTACTTCTCAAACTTGCTGAAACTTGAAAGAAATAAAAGAAGAAGAAACAGTCCCCAAGTCATTCTTGCAAGCAAGCAATACTCTGACGGCAAAACAGAGAAGAACCCAACTATGACAGATAACCACAGGCCAGTCCTTGTATTGAATATAGGGGCACCAGTCATCAATAAGGTGATAGCAAACAAATTCAGTAAATCACCAACAAAATCATACACCATGACCCAGTAGGATTCGATCCACAAATACAGGGATAGCTAAACAAAACAGTAAATGTAATAAACCATGTTAACTGAGCCACAAAGTAAACCCACATAATCATCTCAATAGATGCAGAAAAGCATTTGAAAAAGTTCAACATCTATTCATGATAAAGCTCTAAGGGGTATGATAGAAGACAGCTACTCTGCACCAATGAAATGCCCATGACCAATACCCCACTAAATCTACAAAAACTGAATGCTTCCACCTTAAAAACAAGAACAAGACGAGGACGCCAAGTATTATGGCTCTTGCTCATTGTGGTTCAGAAAATATTTCCCAAAATATTTAGACAAGATAAAGAAATAAAAGAATATGCACAAGGAAGGATGAAGTTATTATTATTTATGATGACATGATCCTCTCTGTAGAAGTTCCTTAAGCTCCACCAAAAAACTCGTGAGTTAATAACTAAATTTGCTATCACAGGAGGCTACAAAATCAGCACTGGAAGAAAGATACTCTTTGATAAATGATCCTGGCAAAATTAGCTTTCTACATCCTGAAGATTGAACCTAGACACAAAAATCTAGATATTAAATCAGAAACATTTAATCAATGGAAGATAGAATAGGTAAAACTGAAGACATCAGGGTAGGCAAAGACTCTATAAACAAAATCCTGAGTGCACAAGAAATATCACAAAGAATCAATAAATGAGATCACACCATTTTATAAAGCTTTTGCACAGCAAAAGAAACCAGCAACAGAGTGAAGAGGTAATCCACAGAGTGGAGAAAATTTTTTTCCAGCTATTCCTCAATGGAATAAAATGTAGAATATATAGAGTTCAAAAAAATTAGAATCCTCCCCAATTTAAAGAAACAACAAAAATGGGCATCTGAAATGAAGAGATACTTCTCAAATAAAGAAATAGAAACAGCAAAGCAATCCATGGGAAAAATGTTCCACATCATATGTCATTGGAGAAATGCAAATTAAAATAATACTGTCCATCTCACTTCGGAAAGAGTGGCTTCTCTCAAGAAATTGAGCAGTAACAAGTGCTAGAGAGAAAAAAGAACACTTTTTCGTTGTTGGTACAAGTATAAATTGATACAACCACGATGAAAATTGGTGTGGGGATTTTAAAAAAACTAAAACTAGAGGTTCTATTTGAGTCAACTAGTCCTCTTCTAGATACCTTCTTGAAAGAGCTAAAAGCATCATATCATAGTGATACATGCATATTCATGTTTGTCGTAGCAAAAATGTAATAGCTAAATCTTGCAAATAGCCCATGTGCCCATCAACAGATGAATAGTTAAAGTATGATATTTGTACACAATGGACTACTATGCTTCACAGAAGTTTAAATTTGAAACATTTTAGGTAATGGATATATCTCTAGACCTTAATCTTAAGTAACATATATCAGATACATATATTTAAATACAGATGCATATATTTAAATAGTTTTTAACTTGTATGAGAAACTCAAAGTGTAAATATAGAGTAAAATGAGGATAGATATTGGGAAATGGAAATAACTTATTCAAATGGGAAGAAAACCACAGGAGAAGGAATGGGAAGAGAAGAAATGGAAAAGAAATTTTTAAAATGGAAGAGGATAGGATAAAAAATGGAAATAAATTTTTTAACTGAGAAGGTTTGAAGGGAGGAGAAAGAAACAAGGTTAAAAAAGTGTTAAATTATGTACAAGTACAAATTCCCCATAGTAAATGGGTTCATCATATGACAAACATTTACTGATACAAATAAAAGTAAAGCCAGGTGTGGTGGCACAGGCCTGTAATAAATAAAAATGCATGGAAATTAAACAATATACTCTTAAATAATCAGTAGAACAAATCAAGGAAGAGATTAGATCCTCCAATGGGACAGTAATATCAGTACCATGCCTGGTTTTATGAGACACAATGAAAGCAATCCAAAGAGGAAAGTGTATAGACGTATAGATGCAAAGGTCCACATTAGAAAAAGAACAAGCACAAATGTCATGGCTGGTATCTAGACATCTCCTAAAAGCTCATGAAATCACAGTGGGACTTTCCAGGTGTGGCTGAATCTAGAGTATGTGATGCTGGGACTCAAGGTGGATGCTGTGATTGACTGATGGTGTGATCCTAGGATTGAGGGTGCACTAGCGTGGGTGTCCGTCCCTAGAGTGGATATCCTGGATGAAATATATGGACAGAAGAGTTGTTGTCATCACTTACTGCTCATTCACTACTCTGCTGCCACCTACCTACCATGAACTGTTTCTCTTTTGTGATGCCACCCTCCTTTGGAGCCACCTGATTATAAACTGAAATGTTTAAAACCTGTGAGACAGCCGGGTGTGGTGGCTCATGCCTGTAATCTCAGCACTCGGGAGGCAGAGGCAGGAGGGTTGCTGAGTTCAAGGCTTGCCTGGGCTACATAGTGAGCTCAGAGCCAGCCTGAACTAGAAAGTGAGACCCTGTCTCAAAAACAAAACAAAACAAAACAAAAACCTGTGAGACAAAATAAACCTTTCAGCCTTTAACTTTGGATGTCAGGTTTTTGTCTCAAGGAGAAAACTAAGACACCAAAGTGATAACAAGATAGACATGAAGATCAAAAAAAAATTCAACTCCAAAGCTAATACAGAATGCAATGATTTGCAGTGTCATGGACCAGCTTGAAATCACATTGAGCGGGCTATAAATGTTATTGCACTGGCTTATGAATTAGCTATAGATTAAATTTTGAGTCTGTCCCAGGCCCACGTGACTTGTTGGATGAGCCTTCAGCCGACATATGGAAGCAGAACTCCCCATCCCAACAGCACAGTTGAGTCCTCAAAGGTTTGTGGTAGGGAGATGACCCTGCGGCTGGGGACTCTGTGACTCCTGTGTGGAAATTCCTCCAGAGCAGATGTTAGCTATAGGAGACAGTAAGGCTATTTGTTAACCACAACAGCTCGCACAAGAATGCAATGTCAAGCAGGCCCTGGAGCTCCGGGTTAAGAGCACTAGACTTGTAGGAATGCGCTTTCCCTCTCTTTGGAAGCCTATTCATGTCAGCACCCTATGCTACTCCCTACACTCTTACAGTGGCTTTTATGCCTCCTGCAAGGCTGTGTAATCAATAAATAGTGGCAAGTCTGGAGCATCATGATCTTACAAGAGCTCTAACCATCCCACATCCCCTTTATGCAGTAAATTTCTGTCTTGTCCTCAGTGAACTCTCAGTCAAGTGATCAGGGGATCACACACCACCCAGTAACATAATGTATGAGAAACAAACGCAATCCTATAGGAGATCAGTAGGTGAAAAACCAAAGGATAGAAGACAATATTCTACGTAGTCAAAGTTGATACAAGATTGAGACTGAAAACAACACAAAAAATGAATGAATGGAAGAGCTGATTCTTTGAAATGACAAACTAGACAACCTTTTGTTAATAAACAAAAGGGGCAGAAAAGACCTATATCAATGCAGTTATAGGTGGAAAAGGTAAAATTATAAAGCTCACTACCAAAATCCAGAATACTTTAGATTTTGGCTTTACGAATAAGCATTATAGATCTATGTATTTATTAAATATTAGTGAGTAAAGATGCTTATTATTGCTGTGATCAACTTTTTACCACCATTTCTTTAGTCCTTTCATCTTGAACATTAAGTATTGGGCACTTAATTAAAAGTATTTAGCCTGGAAAATTTTCAATACATTTATATTTATTTCCTACAATTATTTCTTCCTAAATACAAATCTTTACTAAAGCCTCAAACTAAATTATGCAATTTTCAGATCAATTCTTTTTCACAGTCTTCATGTGAATTTCTCAATACCAATATAAAACAGTCTTTTAACAGGTCTATGAATATTCTTGAATTGCCATAACCTATAACTTTAAAATTAAAATTGAGTTAACTATTTTTTCAGGTGTAGTTTCCACCTGAAACTTAATTTAAGCATATTATTTTTTTAGTTGAATTCTTTATTGGTACAATTTATATACATCTCAAAATCACATATAACATTGGGGAATTTGTACCAGTATATGACACAAGTTAATTCTCATTTTTACCCATATCCCTACCCACCCACACCTCTTCACCCCCTTTATACATGCTCTTTTATTTTCTTTCTATATCATATTTATTCCAGCCCCTCATCACATTCCCACACCAAATTTCCTATGGAAATTTCCCACTCTATAAAAGCTGTCATACTTTCTAGAGCTCATTTGCATCTACAGGTGTTCATGCCAAAGAGAAGATCTGGAATTTGTCTATCTGTGATCTATTGATTTCACTTATTAGTATAATCTCCAGATGTCTCCATTTGCACCTAAATGGATCGATCTTGTCATTCTTTATGGCAGAGTAATACTCCATTTTATTAAAAAACCACATCTTCTTTATCCACTCTCCAGTTGATGGACATTTGGGTTGTTTCCAAGATTGAGCTATCACGAACTGAGCTGCTATGAACAAGGGTGTACATCTGTCTTTCCAATGTGAGTTTTTAAGTTCTTTTGGGTATATTCCTAGCAGGGAGATAGCCAGGTCAAATGAGACCCCTAGACCTAGTTTTCTAAGAAATCTCCACACGGATCTCCACAATGGTTGCACAAGTCTGCAATCCCACCAAGAGTGGAGAAGGGTTCCTTTCTCCCCACAGCTGCACCAGCATTTATTGTTTGTTGATTTTGTGATCGTGGCCATTCTTTGTGGTGTGAGATGAAATCTCAGTGTTGTTTTCATTTGCATCTCTCGAATGACCAGTGATGTTGAACATTTCTTCATATGTTTCTTGGCTGCTTTGACTTCTGCCTCTTAAGTGTATTATTTTTTAAAATAACATTTTAAGCAAACATAAGGTTTAAAGAGGAAAGGTGAATATTATACCATTGTCGTGCTCCAGTGGTACTCATTCAGCTGGAAGTAACTCAAATAATAGCGTGTAACTATGAGAAAGTTTTTAAGTAGGATATTATCACGTGGGAAGGACTACAGACCATGCTGTAAGTGTTAACGCAGCTTTCGTTGCCATGACTGTGGGTTTTCCTCATTAACCGACCCCACCTAAGAATGGGCAACTGAAATTTATGGATGCCGATAGTGATTGTTAACTTTGTTCAATCCTTACTTCCTAAAATGTATTTTTATTTACACCCATTTCAGTAAAAAATGTATTTAACAATATCCCCTTCTATTATTTGCTCTCTAGAAATTATAGCCCTGTGTGAATAAGAAGTCAATTTAATTGCAATAGTAAACAACATTCAGCATTTTCAACTATCAATACCTCAAAAGATCTATGACTTTTCCTACAGTCATAGGTAATTTCTGCTTTTCCCTCTGAAGAAAGCTAATTTGGTTGAAATATCCAAGGTAATAATGACAGTTATATAATTTACTTTTTACGAATATTCTCTTTTTTCTTTGGCAATTATTAGTTTTGTTCATGCATTTCAGAGATATTGTAGGAGGAAGATTGATTTGAAGCTTTTAAAATTTTTATCACAAATCCCAGTCCCTTAAGAGCAACATATTCCTTTTGATAAACAGTTGCTTGCTGGAAACAGGGCTTGAGAGAATCATTACGGGAAAGTTTCCCTGGATTCTCCCACACAACAAAAGTGAGGCTGAAGGAGAAAAGAATAAAGACTGTTCTCCCTTGTGAAAATAGTTTAAAACTGTAAAAAAGTAAACAATATGAGAATATACTACAACATATTAACTTAGATTTTATACCAAGTTCCAGTGCTGTCTATACAACATGAAAATTACCTTACGGCAGCCTAACTCAGAAACCAGTAGAGTTGTATAGTACTTGTTACAGACCATGAAAGAAAGTAATACAAAGGAAATTCTCTAACCTGAAAAAGAATACCTAGAAGAAAATTCTTATCACACATATAACCTCAGTGCTGAAATGATGTGTTATTATTAAAATAAAGACTAAGATTTTTGAAGTCTCATTATTTCCTTTCAACAATTTATTAGAGGTACTTGGCCTCACAAGAAAACAAAAGAATCAAGGAAAGACAAAGGATATCTAGATTTGAAATGAAAATAAACTGCCATTAGGTCTTTCTTTTAAAGTTAATTTATCCTTTATAAATAAAAAATTGTTATTCACAATAGTAACAAATATATAAAAAATTAAGAAACAAAATGCCTGAAACAACTAAACTTATGAAATTATAAACTTTTAGGCAATTAAGTAAAAGCTAAAAAGAGAAAAGTATATAGTATTATGCAACAGACAGAGTATAGTGAAGATTTCTGTTCTTTTCCAGTGGGTATATTGTTTTAATATTAATTCTGCAAACTGATACTTCTGAAAGCTAATTGTAACATATATGTGAATGATTAAAGACTCAAACCCAGGATATTCTTATTTAAGAATACCAAGGGAATGGTTTGAAATATAAAATGTCAGTTCATTGTAAAATTATAATAACTAGGATAGTTTTTATTGGAATGGTAATAGATACATAAACTCTTACTTCAATATGACAACGTATTTTTCAGCACTTTGTGTACTTTTATTTTAATGTTTAGCAATACAGCAGTAATATAGCAAACAAAACTGTTTTCTGAAGCTTGCAGGGTAGTTGGGTGGGAGATAACTCAGGTGAGTAAGAAAACAGTGTATTAGACAGCGATGCTTTGTGTGAAGAAAAATTACAGAGGATATAAAGCAGAACACACACCTGTGTTTTTGAGGGCTACAACTTTAGGTAAGAAATGAGCACAATCTTTTCTGTAGTGTTGGGCTTAAAAGCTAACGGAAGTGATAAATGAGTGACAGAAAACCCTGATTTATCACAATCAGCATCACTGGGAACTGACTATGTACTAAACGGTTCTGAGAATTTTAGCTAACGATATTCAAGATAGAATCTAATTTTTATGCTCTATAAATCTTTAAAAATCCAACCGAATTAAAGACTTAGATGTAAATTACAGAACTTCCAATAAGAGAACAAATATTGAAATGTATATTTGATACTGGAATATTGAAAGTCTTTGAAAGTAAGATCTAAAATGCATCAAACTATACCAGAGCAATTTCACAAATCTGATTATATGAAAGTGAGTTACAGATACTATAAGCCACAAGCTTGGATATGGTATTTCAAAAGTACTTTGAATTGAAAAATATATTCATACCCAAATTTTCCTATGTTCATTCAGGAATGCAGACATCAGTTGGCTACCTTCACGTTCACCGTGATAACTCCAACAGACTGTCTCCCCAGGTTCGGTGATATGTGCCCTTATGGTTACTCACTACTGAATTTGCTGCTATGACTTTCCTAAAGTCGAAGGGTACACCATACAGAAACGAGAAGAAAAACGTCCCGGTAGGCTTTGCTTTGACATCTCCTTTTAAAAATGGTTTGTCTTGCAAAGAAGAAAAGTAACTTTGGAGAATCACTGGTTGCTGTTGCTGGGGGCAGTAATGATTTTCCTCACTTGTTTCAAAATGTTGATTCTGAGGCTGGGGCCCAGCATGGCAACAGGCATAGTGAGGAGAGAAACGGCGCGCGCTGCAGCAAAGCCCGCAGTTCCCCCGGGTCCCGGGCGATCATGTCGATACAGAACATTAAGGGCGACACGGGCGCAGACCCGGCGTCAAGGTGACTGTGCCCAGTGCGGTCCGCTTTGCCCCCAGCGAGTGTCTTTAGGGAAGGAAAGGACCTGGATCGAGGTGCACGGGCGCGTGCGGTTGAGCTGCTGGAGGTCACCTTCCTGTGCACGCGTGGGCGCTTCCTGACCCACCACGGGCAGACCGGGACAGAGGGCAGTGTTGTCAAAAAATCTGAACAGACCCTTTGAGTAAAGGTGAAATCAACCTTTGGGCCAGGAGTGAAACTGTGAGGCTGGTCCTGCCTTAGTGCATTATTTTTCGGATAGACAGATTATATTCTAGTTTTCTGAGAAAACATGTCATCTGATTTAGAAATATATGGTAGGTTTGGGAAGTTATCAAAGGACAAAATGGCAGAATACAAAATCAGCATACAAACACTAGTTGTTTTTATGTAACAAGAATGAGCTCGCTGAGCATTTTTGCTCAGCCACCCCTATCATCAGCGTTCATTAAAAGTGCTCCTAGCTCCTCGGACTCCCTGTACCTTAAACCCCATCTTTACGGTTGCTGAGGACTATACTTCCCTCAAATTCTTTGACCTGCTAACTTTCTTTGGTGCTAAGCCAACACATTCCTTCTATGAGCAAAGGCTCTGTTAATTTTCACTGTCTTTATAAGATTGTATGTTTTTGTGTTTGTATATGTGTGTGTGTGTGTGTGTGAGAGAGAGAGAGGGAGAGAGAGAATCTTGCTATCTTTTATGAGTGCTTCACTCGTAATATGCCTTTCCCTATTAAAACAACTAGCTCTTATGAACTAAGAATCTATTATTTATTTTTAAACAAGATGTGACATTTTTCCTTTGAGCAAATTTAAGAATAACATTTTTAGGTATTGAATATGACTGTGAACAAGTCATTAAGTGAGTTCCACTTGGGGTGTGAGAATGCAAAGGGGGGGAGCATTAGAGCCCTCCTGCGAGGACGCGAATGTTCCATATCTCGGTTCGGTTTGTGGCTATGTGGGCGCCTACAAATAGAAAATTCATTGAGCGTTATAGTCATCTGTGCTCTGTGATCTAGACGGGCAGATTCCACTGTGATGAAACGCAATTCTCCCCTTTCAGCCCAAATCACTTCGGGCTGCACAGTTCAGACAGTCCCTTCTTTGCATTCATTGCTATTTACACACATTTCTGATCTCAGTTTCCTTCAGTCATACATTTAACACAAGAAATAGTAATAAGTACACGAAACAGTAGGTAAAAGGTAGTAGGTAATACAAGAAGTAAAAGTAGCTGTCTGTTGGTAAGCCTCTGAGAAAAGATAAAATTTTAATGTTGAATGCTCAAAACCTATTTCATGTCATTTGAGTATTGTATATATGGAAATAAAGGTCAGTTGAATGAACTCTTTGTATCAATAGGACAAAAAAGTTTGAGGAATCACTTTGATATCTATGAAAATCTGAATACTCATGATCATAATCCTCCTTTAAATCTGCCTTATGTTCTAACCATAGAGAAGATGGGAAGTTATCAAAGTGTCTCTTCTAATCTCCCTGTCCATGTTTACAACGCACACATTTTTAATTTGTGTCTGTAGCGATATGTAAGTTTGATGAATATAAAGATGGAACTTACAGCATTTAGAAAATGTTGGGTATTACACTGTGGTGGGTAAACATGAAAAGAGTGGCTGAAGTGGGATATAACGCAAGGTCATTACCGAATCAAAGGTCAAAGAGCTAGAACGCCATATTATTGGAAATAGCTTCTAAATTAATGTAAGGATGACTTCAAAGAGGAGCATAAAGTATGCTTGATGTTTTAAACAAAATGTTATTCTTTGGGTCTCAAGACAATTAAAATTTTTTCCATATGATAGGTAGGATTCTCATTGAAGTGTACGTTGGCTGTTAACACCTAAATTTGATGAATCATGTTATACTAACATAAGAATTAAACTTGCAAGTATCAAATTATTAACATTTTTTAAGGAAACTTGATCAGAGTAGTCATTTTGAGGGTTGAGGGATTACAGAGAAGCAGTAGAACTGAAGGCAAATCGGGAGCATAAGAAACGCCTACCATTAGGCCCAGTGAGAAAATCATTGTGAGAGACAGACCAGCTTCCACGTGAAAAGCTGTGCTGTTACCCTCAGAGGAAAACCAGCTCATGGTTAAGACAAGATACAGTGCAAATCATTCGGAAAGTCGTGTGGAAGAATTCTGGGATTTTGTCCATTACTGCCTCGGAGTACTAAGCCAAGGGGCTAGAAGAAGCAGTGGGTTTTGATCATGAATGGCTGCTGGGATTTTGTCAAATGCTTTTTCTGTATCTATTGAGATGACCATATGGTTTTTGTCCCCGAGTCTATTAATATAGTGTATTGCTCATG
>PVIC010042019.1:0-15971 GCA_004025085.1 Thryonomys swinderianus | reverse complement strand
GGACCTGAGTTCGATCCCCGGTTACCACATATAATGCTGGGCGTGGTGGCTCACGCCTGTAATCCCAGCACTCGGGAGGCAGAGACAGGAGGATTGCTGAGTTCGCGGCGGCTTGCCTGGGCACCATAGTGAGCTCAGGGCCAGCCTGAACTACAAAGCGAGACCCTGTCTCCAAAAAGCAAAAAAAAAAAAAAAGAAAGAAAGAAATCCATAGGTAGATACATCATGATGAAACATGGAAATCAAGGCTGATTGTCTAAAATACATTTTATTAGTGCCTATTAATTTTACAAAATACTGGGTTTCTATGTTTACAAGATTTGTCCTTTGAACTATGTGTTTGCCCAGTGAAAATAAGAGATTACTGTAGGAGTAGTTTTTTGAAAACTATCTTGGCAATTGTTCAGTTGGGCTTGTTTCCTTTTATCTTATTTATGTACATACCATGTATGAATTTGTACAGTGCTGGTAATCAAATTCAAGATGTTAGGCAAGTACTCAACAACCAAGCTACACCTCAGCCTATGCCACTTGTTTAAACGCTGGCTTATGCAGTAGGTAACAACCAGTTTAAACAGTATACTAACCAAGAAGCTTAAAAGGAAAAGCTGGGGTACGAGACATGTGGCTTTGAAAGCTCCAACCTATCCCTTGGACTTGAGAAGGCTATGCACTGCCTAGAGCTGTATGGAATCCCCAGGACTTTTGAGATGCTCAAGAAAGATCCAGAAAGGCCCAAGGTTCTCACTTCTGGATCTTACTTCAGACTCAAGGTAAACTGAAGTGAAGCCTGTGGTAGAGTGTTCTTTAATATACCCCAAAGAGTGCCTTGCCCTTGGGCAAAAAGATTGGAAGATTGTTTCTAAGCATTTACGGAAATCTCTGTCTACTCATTGACTGACTGCTAACTACAAAATTCTGTTGCCTATGTGACAAAGAATGCAGGTCTTTTGAAGAATTCATTCACAAAAGTCACTAAATAATCAGCAAGGACAAGGGGAAGAGGTTTCAGGGATTGGACTCTGGGGTCAAGTTTGCAATGGGGGCAGCTTCATTGACATAAGAACCCAGCACCATAACAGGACAGCAGTGGTGAGCCTGCGAAGATGATCACAGTAGCACTGGGATTTTTACATGGGATAAGGTGAGCCTCGGTATTGAGGAGCCTAAGGAGCCATGGTCACTTCCCCTCAAAGCCAAGCACTGGGGGGGAGATTTCCTTCCACCGTCTTCCACCATGGAGGCTGCCCCAGGAGAATCAGATGGAGATGCCTCCATGTCCCAAACCCTCACTAACAGCTAGAAAGCCAGAAGTGCAGGAAAAGGAGTGGGGATTAAAAAACAGTTGGAATGGACTAGGCGTGGTGGTTCATGCCTGTAATCCCAGCACTCGGGAGGCAGAGACAGGAGGATTGCTGAGTTCGAGGCTTGCCTGGGCTACATAGTGAACTCAGAGCTAGCCTGAACTACAAAGTGAGACCCTGTCTCAAAAAAAAAAAAAAAAACAGTTGGAATGGGCTGGAGAGTTAGCTCAGTGGTTCAGGCGCCTGCCTCGCAAGCGCAAGGTCCTGAGTCTGATCCCCAGTAACCACATACAATGCTGGGCTTGGTAACTCACGCCCACCAGCAATCAATACCACATACCACAGTGCCTAGTGTCGTGGCTCAGGCCTGTAATCCCAGCACTCAGGAAGCAGAGGCAGGAGGATTGCTGAGTTCAAGACTTGCCTGGGCTACATAGTGAGCTCAGGGCCAGCCTGAACTACAAAATGAGACCCTGTCTCAAAAAAAAAAAACGTTGGAAGGCTGGGGATTTGGCTTAGTGGTCCTGGTGTCTGCCTGGTAAATACAAGGTCCTAAATTCAATCCCCAGTACCACATACCACAATGCCGGGCATGGTGGCTTATGCCTGTAATCCCAGCACTCAGGAGATAGAGGCAAGAGGGCAAGAGGATTGCTGAGTTCAAGGCTAGCCTGGGCTACATAGTGAGCTTGGGGCCAGTCTGAACTAAAAAGCAAGACCCTGTCTCAAAAAACTAATAAAAAGCCAGGCATGATGGCTCATGCCTGTAATCCTAGCACTCAGGAGGCAGAGATAGGAGGATTGCTGAGTTCAAGGCTTGCCTGGGCTACATAGTAAGCTCAGTGCCAGCCTGCACTACAAAGGGAGACCCTGTCTCAAAAAAACAAACAAGCAAAAAAGAGTTGGAAAAAAAGTAGAGAGGACACAAAACAAAAAGAAGGATGAAAGTGGGTGGAAGAAGGAGGACAAGGGACAGAAGTATGTGTGAGAAGAGGAAATGTCCCAGGGAA
The DNA here is from genome assembly GCA_004025085.1 of Thryonomys swinderianus. Classification (NCBI taxonomy): domain Eukaryota; kingdom Metazoa; phylum Chordata; class Mammalia; order Rodentia; family Thryonomyidae; genus Thryonomys; species Thryonomys swinderianus. Next base: position 13,657 of record PVIC010042019.1, on the reverse strand, counting down.
CTCTCCTAGGAGCTCAGGGGCATGGGTCCCTCCACGTTTACCCACTGCTACCTCCACCCAGGTGAAATCAGCTATTGGGAAAGACACTGTGCCCTTTTTCCACTTTCTATTCATTTTCTAGTTTTACCCGCAAACACAGGGGGGAGGGTTAAGGAGCCCCATTATAATGGTCTGTTCTTTCCTGACTGAGCAGATCTAGTTAGGTAGCGTTTGCAGTTTTAAAACACACTCAGATGGTGCTGTTACTTATAGTCCAGGGACCACACTTTGGGACCCGCAGATTTTTCTACCGTTTTTGTCTGCACATATTTTTTTGACTATTGCTATACTGTAGTTTAGATCTTAATGTCCCCCAATGGATCCTGTGTTGAAGGCTTGGTCCCCAGCCTGTGGCACTGTTGGAAGGTGGCAGAACCTTTAAAAGGTGGAGCCTAATGGAAGATAGTTAAGGCCTTGGGGGCCCCGACCTTGATTTTGAAGGGAGTATTTGGACTCCTTCCTGCTTCTTCTTCAAAGCCACCATGACATGCAAAGCTTTCCTGTGCCACAGGCTCCTGTGGTAACATATTGCATCACCACAGGACCAAAGCAACATGGCCCAGTAGCCATAGAGTGACACCATGAATCCAACAAATCTTTCCTCCCTCTAAATTGATTTTCTCAGATATTTTGTCACACTAGCAGAAAACTGACTAACAACAATCCCCTCACAGACCTAGATGAGGCCTCCTGGGTGATTTTTCTCCCCGAGGAGAAAGGGATGGTCTCTGATAGTGCCCTGGAGGTCCAAGTCTGGGACCTTCTGAAGAAACCCCATGCGATGGCAGGCCTAAATGAGAGAGGAGGAGCTGCTTGGCCAGACCACTGTGGCTGGAGTTTCCCCAGAAGTGAGAGGGAACTGAGCACCCTACACTGCAGAAGTGGCTGATTTGCATGAGGCCTGAGGCTTGAGGCATAGAGAGTTGGTTGCTGGAAGTGGTTAAGTGTCAGTCTCTGGAAGTCAGACCGAATTGTCAGAATCTTTCTCTTGGGAGCATATATATAAAATACATGTGTGTAACATATTTATATGTATGTAACATCTATATATATGTATTTTAACAAACTCTTCTTTCTCAATTTCTCAAGAGAATGGCAGCGCCTTTACTTTTCTTCAAAGTTATGTGTTCAGCTAGGGCTCATGACAGCTGCTGATGCTGATGAGAGTGAAAATGTTTATATTCACTTAAGCTGGCCTCACTCCCTACAGAAGTTGTTCACTTTCATTTTCAACTGATTTTAAGCCCTTCTGTGCTCCTTCTTGAGGGGGTTTTTCAGAATGAGCTTTTGTAAATTGATTAGGTTTGTCCTTTGCCTTTTTTAACTTTGCAGTGGAACAGCATTGCTTTATCTTCTTTCCCTTTTGCTGCATGCTCAGCTTTTTTCACAGAGTTGTGCATGCGTTCACAGCCTGGCACTCAGGGCTCAATAAACATGAATGCTTTACAAGTCCTTGAGGAATACTCATTGTTGAGTGACTGGGCACAAATTTCTTAAGCTTTCTGTACCTTAGTCCCCAGCTATGAAATGTGCATTTTTCACAGAATTTACCCTACAGGGCTGGTGCAGAGCAGATGAGTGGATTTGTACAATGTGTGGCCCATTGTCAGCACTGCAGATGTGTTTGCTTTTATTTTATTATTGTCACCGTCAGAGAAGCAGGTGGGTTGTACTGGCCATTGTGCTGGAATTAGAAGGTGTGGCGTTTACTAGCTGTTCAATCTTTGGTCACACTGCTTGGCCTGAGCTTATTTGTCTAAAATGAGAGCTACAAGTCCTACCTTCTGGGTTGGTGTATTAAATGAATTAATAGCTATAATGTACATGCCCAGTTCATACAGTAGTCGGTACTATTTTTAAATTTGCCGACCTGAAGTGAAAAGAGGGATGGTCATGGGGTACCCCGGCTTTCAGGGGAACTTTCCCAAATCCAACTTTCAGGAGCTAGGGCTGCACGCTGGGTGACCACTAGGGGGTGGTGGCGCGCCGCGGAGGGCGACGGAGTTCCTGCACCTCCCAGCACTTCAGGAAGTGGCGCAGAGTTTGGATTTCCCTTGGTTTTTTTCTTTTCTCCATTCCCTCTATTAAATGACGCTGGAATTTCAGCTCCTTTCATGAGATACATGCTCTCAGCGGCCTCTGTCCACGGATCTTGTTACCAAAAGGAAGAGATTTGGGGTACGGAGCAATAGAGTTGGGTGTCAGCAACTTCTTTTTTGTTGTTTTGTTTTGTTTTTGAGACAAGATCTCACTTTGTAGTTCAGGCTGGCCCTGAGCTCACTATGTAGCCCAGGCAAGCCTCAGCAATTCTCCTGCCTCTGCCTCCCGAGTGCTGGGATTACAGGCGTGAGCCACCACACCCAGCAATGTGTCAGCAATTTTTTTTTTTTTTGAGACAGGGTCTCACTTTGTAATTCAGGCTGGCCCTGAGCTCACTATGTAGCCCAGGCAAGCTTGGAACTCAACAGTCCTCCTGTCTCTGCCTCCCGAGTGCTGGGATTACAGGCGGGAGCCACCACGCCTGGCACTGTGGTATGTGGCATTGATTGCTGGTGGGCGTGAGTCTCAATGCCCAGCATTGTATGTGGTTACCGGGGATCGAACTCAGGACTTTGGCCTGCGAGGCAGGCGCCGGATCCACTGAGCTAACTCGGGCCCTCAAGTGTTTTCTTAAATATCAGCTTTTCACCAAAGCCCTCCATGACGCTCTTCCTCCCTTTCCATACTCTACTTTTTCCCAAAAGAAATTTTTAGCTTCTAACATATGTAATTGTCATCTGTCTGCCTCTGGTGGTGTGTAAACTCTGGAAACATTGGGATTTTTCTGTGCTTTCTTCATGGTTGTATTTCTAACATGTCAAATTAAGTTTGACACATCTTAATACATATTTACCGAGTGAATGTATTGTTACCTGTTACTGCATTACAGATTAACCCAAAACATAGCATCTTAAAGCACATTAACTTCCTCACATGGTTTCTGAGAGTCACAAATGTGGAAGTACCTGGTCTGTGTGGCTCAGGCTCAGGAATCCCCATGAGGCAGTAGTCCAGCTGTTGGCCAGAGCTGTGGCCTCTGAAGGCCCTACGGGGCTACAGAACCCATTTCCAAATTTGCTCACAGGGTTGCTGGCAGATCTGGGTTCCATGCTGGCTGTGAGCTGGAAACTTCAGTCCTTAGCTGCATAGGTCGCTCTAAGGGTCGCCTAATGTCATGACAGCTTGGCTTCCTCCCAGGTGGAGGGGATGAGAGATCCATCCAAGATGAAAGCCACAATCTTGTTATGACCTAATCACATGAGTGATGTATGTAAATGTGGCAGAATACTGGCCCCTCTGAGATGTTCTGGATCTCCAGGACCTAGGAATGTGTCGCAGGTATGTCGGGGTGGAGGATTTTTAGATGGGGAAGAGTGTCACGGATTGTCCGGTGGGCCCGTGTACTCACAAAGATCCTAAGGGAGAGAAGGAGGAAACCCCAAGAGTCAGTGGTAAGAAGAAGTGATGATGAGAATGGAAGTAGGCGTGAAATACTCCAAAGGTGGAGGAAGGGGCCCCATGCTGAGGAACGCAAGCAGCCTCCTGGAGCCAGAAAAACCAAGGAGACAGACGCCCCTGGTGCTCCCTGAGGAACACAGCCCTGCTGGGTCCTTGATTTTAGCTCCATGATACCATTTAAGTGCCTGACCCTCCAGAACTACAAAATATTATGTTGTGTTAAGACACTGAGGTGGTAATTTCAACCCACTGCACTTTGTGATACCTAATCAACACGCAGCAGTGACGGGACATTCACAGGGTGGAGAAGCCAGGATGCACAATCTCAGTGGTCATCTTAGAAGCAACCTACAGCAATGAAGGAGTTGTTACCATTCCCACTTTAAAAGTAGGTAAACTGAGAAGACCGAAATAACTTGCCTGAGGTCATGTAGCTAATGATAGTAATAACAGAGTCTGTTCCACCTGACACTCAGAATTAATTCCAAGCTCCTTTGACTATTAGCTGCGAAGATCTACCTCACCTGGGCCCTGTCTCCCTCCCTAACCTTAAACACAACAAATGTATTCCCACCCCAGTGCCTTTATGCCTGCTGTTTCCTTTCCACAATTACTCTTCGCTGTGCTGTCCCCTTCTCCTCCTTCAGCCTCAGTTAAACTGCAAGTCTTTCCAAAAGATGTGGCAGTGCTTGCCTATAATCCCCGCATTCAGGAGGCCGAGGCAAGAGGATTACCAAGAGTTCAAAGGCAGCCTAAGTTACATAGTTCACAATCAGCCTGAACTATATAGCGAGATCGTCTCAAGACGACAACAAAAATCTATGTCTCCCCTGTCCACCACTTACACACTATGACTACCCATGTGCCCACCCCACTTTACCTTGTTGCTTGTTTATTAATACCACTTGCCACTACTCCATCTCTTATGAGCACAGGAACTTTGTTTTCTTTCCAGTGTATCCCCAGCACTGGCATACAGTAGGTGCTCAATAAGTACTTGCTAAGTGAAGGAATGACTTCATGGGGAGGTAAAACAGTTCAAGCCCCACAACTCACTGCTTGAGGCATCCTGAAATAACAGTTATTACCTGGAAAAGCTTATGAGGATTAAAAGAGATAAACAAGTGGCAGGGCCTAGAGTCACCAGGTTTATTTTTAAAGAAATGAGAGTTTTGATTCTTACTGCCAGGGCCTGAGGGCATTCACAAGACCCTAGGCTCTGAGAGCTCATTGTTTCCAGAGAAGCAAAAGGCCGGGAGGGGAGCAGTCCACCAGGGCCAGTATTTGAGTAATAACCGGTCATTTTATTCCCAAACTTGCCCTGCCGGTCCTCACACTCTGGGCCACAGGAAAGCACTTTAACCAGGGACCGCAGCTCTCTGGAGACCGTGAAGGTCACTGAGAGTTAATATGGGGATGGCAGGCAGAGACCCTACCTGATCTGGGAAGCTGGGTTCTTGTGATTTGGGGGTTTCTCAGTCTCTCTCTATGTCTCAGTCTCAGTCTCTGTCTCTCTCCCCCAACAAGCCACGTGTGAGTGTGTGTGTGTTGGGGTGCCACTTGGGTGCAGAGGATTAAATTAATTATCTCAGTTCACAGCCCACTCTTCCAACTGGTTCATCTGTGATTCTTCCCTGGCTTAATGAACTCACTCATTTGTTTCTTTATATGCCTATCTCCCCTTCCCCCACCTCCCTTGTTTTTCATGAATATCTTTGAGTTTGTCTACAGCTCCATCTAATGTGTAGCATTGTTTTACGTGAATGGGATCTTAAACTTTTTTTTTTCTTTTTTTGAGCCAGGGTCTCACTTTGTAGTTCAGGCTGGCCCTGAGCTCACTATGTAGCCCAAGCAAGCCTCGAACTCAGCAATCCGCCTGCCTCTGCCTTCCGAGTGCTGGGATGACAGGCGTGAGCCACCATGCCCGGCACTGTGGTATGTGGTATTGATTGCTGGTGGGCATGAGTTCCCAAGCCCAGCATTGTATGTGGTTTTCAGGGATTGAACTCAAGACCTCGCGCCTGGCATTGTGGTATGTGGTACTGATTGCTGGTGGGCATGAGTCACCACACTGGCTATTGCTGTATGTGGTTACCAGGGATCAAACCAGGGACCTTGCACTTGCTAGCCAGGTGCTGGAACCACTGAACTAAATTTCTAGCCCTTATTTTTCATTTTGAGACAGAATCTCACTAAGTCTCTAAATTGCCCTGTGCACGCACAGCAGCATGGTGGCCACCTACAAACCAAGAGAGGCCTTGGAAGGAAACCAACCATACTGGTCTTGAAATTCACTACTTTCAGAACCAGGAAAAGTCAAAGTTACTTAAGCCACATAATTCATGACGTGTCAGGCAGCCTGAGCAGGCAAAGACATTGTTTTGTTGAGCAGAACTGACCCTATTCAACTGACAGGATAGTACAGGGAGAGGGTTGTGTTACTTCCATGGCAGGTGATAAAGACAGTGAGACCTCCTCCATGCTCCGTTAGTTATCTGCTCTACAAGCAGCCGGCTGCCACGTCCTGATGACACACAAGCAGCCCTGCAAAGACCGACCCGAGATGACGCTTCTTCTGAGTTAGCACCCACTTCCCGCCACGGGAGGGCGCTCTCCAGCCCCAGCGATGCCTTAACTGCCGCTTGAGATGTCAAGCAGAACCGCTGGCCCAGGCAATCCCCAAACCGTGTGAGCAATAAATGTTTATTTTCATTTCAACTTGGGGATAATTTGTTCCACAAAGGCAGATAACACATATATTGACCTTCATGTGCCTGTACAGCTTGTAGATCTGTCCAGTTTTCTGTGTGTTTATTTAGTTAAAAAAATCAGCAAAGTTCTATGAAGAGTGAGATAGTAAACATTCTAAGGTTTCAGGGAACGTGGTCTTGCCTGCAACGACTCAGTTCTGCTATTATAGTGGAAAAGCAGTCAAGGATGATATATAAGTGAAGAAATGTGGTTGTATTCTAGTAAGATTTATGAATGTTAAAATTTGAATTTTACGTTGTTTTTATGGGTCACAGAATTTTCTTATTTTTCCCAAACCAATTAAAAATATATAAATCATTCTTAGGTGACAAAGCAAGTTGTAAAAAAATCAAAGGACAGGTCAAAACTGTAGCCCACAGGCCTTAAATTTTTGACTCCTTGTATAGCTCATTGTTTTGAGGAGCTATGTAATTATTCCAAAAAATGCTTTTGGCATATTTTTTTTTTCCCCAGTGAGGGGCACCTAGCTACCATAAAAAATAGCTTCAGAGAATATTCTCGGCTGTGTGGGTCGCTTCCTGGATATTTGCCCAGGATGGGGAATTGCTGGGTCCCATGATCTCATCCTACACTCACTAGAGGGCATGAGAGCGCGTACTCCCTCCATATTCTTCAGCACCCTGTGTTATCCCGCTGCCTGATTTTTCCAACCCGTGAACTGGTACCTACTCTATTTTAGTTTGCATTTCTCTGATAACTAGTGAGCTTGGGCATCTTTTCTATGCTTGGTCCCACCCAGCGGTTTACAGTCTCATTCAGTTCTCATGCATCTCCATTTGCAGATACTGTTATAGCCATTTTGCAGATGAAGGAACTGAGGTCAGTGAGGCAAAATGAGATGACCAAGATCACCTAGATCCCTGGCGATCACCAAACAATGGTAATGTACACCTTCTGTTGTTATTTTTAACAGCTTTATTGAGACATAGTTCTACTATATGATTCATTCAACCTGTGTAATTCAGTTTAGTGTATTCCCAGGATTGTGGAACCACCATCACAAGAAATTTCACACCATGCTCACTACCCCTCACTACATTAGCTGTCAGCCCCTAGTCTTCTCAGGCTTCCCGGCCCCCTCAGTCCCAGGCACCACTCATTGTCACTCTGGCATAGAGAAACTTTTTTTTTTTTTTGAGACAGGGTCTCGCTTTGTAGTTCAGGCTGGCCCTGAGCTCACTATGGTGCCCAGGCAAGCCGCCGCGAACTCAGCAATCCTCCTGTCTCTGCCCCCCAAGTGCTGGGATTACAGGCGTGAGCCACCAGGTCAGGCATTGTGGTATGCAGTGTTGGTTGTTGGTGGGCGTGTCTCCACACCCAGCATTATACGGGGTTACCGGGGATCAAACTCAGGACCTTGCGCTTGTGAAGCAGGCGCCGGAACCACTGAGCTAACTTCCGGCCCTGAGAAACTTTTTTTTTTTTTGAGACAGTCTCACTTTGTAGTTCAGGCTGGCCCTGAGCTCACTATGTAGCCCAGGCAAGCCTCGAACTCAGCAATCCTCCTGCCTCTGCCTCCCAATTTCTGGGATCCAGGCTTGAGCCAACACACCCAGCTAGACACTTTTTTTTAATTTTGGACATGTCATAAAGATGAAACCACACAGAGGGAAGGGGAAGAAAAAGAATTAAGACACGTTATCTATATGTACCAACTCCCTACAAGGATGTGATCATTGTGTACTACAAACATGTACTAATAAAAAATAATAAATTTGTTAAAAATGTTAAATTATAAAATATGTTTTCTTTTTTTTTTTTTTTTTTTTTTTTTTGAGACAGGGTCTCACTTCGTAGTTCTGGCTGGCCCTGAGCTCACTATGGTGCCCAGGCAAGCCGCCGCAAACTCAGCAATCCTCCTGTCTCTGCCTCCCGAGTGCTGGGATGACAGGCGTGAGCCACCATGTCCGGCACTGTGGTATGCGGTGTTGATTGTTGGTGGGTGTGTCTCCATGCCCAGCATTATATGTGGTTACCAGGGATCCAACTCAGGACCTTGTGCTTGCGAGGCAGGCGCCAGAACCACTGAGCTAACCCTCTGGCCCAAAATATGTTTTCTTTTAACCAGCTTCTTTCATTCAGTATAATGTTTTCAAGGACCATCCATTTTGTAGCATATATAAACATTTTATTCATTTTTATAGTCCAGTAACATTCCATTGTATATATATCACTTTGATATACCATTTATCAGTTAATAGACATTTCTGTTTTTCTTCTTTTTTATGGCTCTTCTGAATATGCTTTTGTAAACTTTCATGTACAAATTTTTGTGTGGACATACATTTTCATTTGTTTTAGATACATACTTAGGTGTGGAGTTTCTGGGTCAAGCAGTAATTATGTTTAACATTTTGAAGCAATATCTGTTTTTATATGTTCCAGGAGCTAAAAATGGCTTTTACATTTTACTGGTTGGAAAAAGATCAAAAGAGTAATGTCGGGCCGGAGGGTTAGCTCAGTGGTTCCGGCGCCTGCCTCGCAAGCGCAAGGTCCTGAGTTGGATCCCCAGTTACCACATATAATGCTGGGTGTGGAGACACGCCCACCAACAATCAACGCCGCATACTACAATGCCGGACATGGTGGCTCATGCCTGTAATCCCAGCACTCAGGAGGCAGAGACAGGAGGATTGCTGAGTTCGCGGCGGCTTGCCTGGGCACCATAGTGAGCTCAGGGCCAGCCTGAACTACAACGCGAGACCCTATCTCAAAAAGCAAAAAAAAAAAAAGAGTAATGTCTGGGCTGGAGATTTAGCTCAGTGGTTCCTGCGCCTGCCTAGCAAGCACAAAGTCCCTGGTTCGATCCCTGGTAGTGTGAGGGCCCTAACTGCTAGTCACACACACACACACACACACATACACCCAGAAAAAAGGAAGGAAGAAAGGAGGATACAGCATAACAGCAATACTGGGCATGATGGCTCATGCCCACTGGCAATCAGTAACACATACCACAAATGCCAGGCTTGAAGGCTCAAGCCTGTTATCCCAGCACTCAGGAGGCTGAGTTCGAGGCTTCCCTGAGCTACATAGTCGGCTCAGGGCCAGCCTGAACTACAAAGTGAGACCCTGTCTCAAAAAAAAAAAAAAAAAAGAGAGTAATATCTGTTACATGTGGAGAATTACATAGAATTCAATTTTCAGTGTCCACAGTTTCCTCAGAGAGCCACCTTTGCCCACTCAGGTACTGACTCTGGATGCTTCGGCCCCATGATGATGGCATGGAGTAGTGTGACAGGCCAAACACAGCCTGCAAAGCCTAAATGTTTATTCTGTACCTTTTCCCTCCTACCTTCCACACTCTCCCTTTCTTTTTCTTTCCTTCTTCCTTCCTAGTTCTTTCTTTCCTTCTTTTCCTCTTCTTCCTCCTTTCTTCCTTCCTTTTTTCTGGGTGTGTGTGTGTGTGTGTGTGTGTGACTGGCAGTTGAACCCAGGGCCCTCACACTAAGCACATCTCCACCCCTTTTTATTTTTATTTTGAGGCAAAATATCACTACCCTGCAAAGGTCAGGGTCAAACTTGGAATCCTCCTGCCTCAGCCTCCCAGAGTGCTAGGGTCACTGTTGTTCCCACCACATCTAACTTTACAGAAAAGATTCATTGCCCCCTGCAGCTTTGTGTTGGTGTTATTGTTAGAGCTTTGATAGCCACCTGGTGAGGGCAGGTTGGGTTTGTACTGCCTCCAGGCTGGATGGTAACAGGGCTCAGGACACCAGCCTGTCTCTACTGGGTCCTCACCTAGAAACATGAGCACTCATATCTTATTTTTGAGACTAAGCAATTGAGTCCACTGGGGTCTCCTGCAGCTCATGCAAACTGGCAGAGAAACCGAGAGGGCTCCGTTTTCTCCTCTTCCGGGGCAGCTTTCTCCTGCCTAGCTGTGAATAATTCATGGCTGGTGTTTGCAGAGCACTCCATCTTATCAGAGCACTTTGGCCATCATTAATTAGTAAGAACCTGGCTCTGGCTCTCACCCATAAAACAAAACCAGAAGTGACTTTGACATCTCCACACCTCAGACTAGAAGCTTCTATCTCTAAACCAGGGTTTTGGAGCAGCAGATTCTTCCTCCCTGCCTATGGCCCCCACACCCCCCAAAGACCTAAAGTCTACTCTTTTGGCTCCAAATGCAGGCTTTGCATAAGGAAAAGGCCAACCTCAGGGCCTGGCACCCATGCCATCAGTCCTCACAACCTGTGTCTGCTGGATGCTGGTATCTGGACGGTACAAGGAATGATGTCGGTCTCTGGGAGGATTAATGTTTATGTTTATGTTTATGAAAGGGTCCTCAAAGGCGTCTTCACCCACTGCCTGTGGGGTATAAAATGGCATGGTGGCCTTGGAGAACAGCCTGGCAGTGCCCCACGAGGGTGAATGCAGAGTTACTACCTGATCCAGCAGTTGTACTGCTGGGTATACACCCGAGAGGAACAAAACCACATCCACACAAAAACGGGCATCAAGTTTTCATGACAGCATCATTCCTAATAGCTGCAAAGTAGAAACAGCAGCTTATGAAGTCAGATGTATGGATCTACACCATGGAACATTATTCAGCCATAAAACGTAATGAAGCTCTCTCTGAAACATGAAATACGGATGAATCTTGGAAACTTTACACAAAGTAAAAAAAGAAAAAGCCCGCCAAAGGCCACATATTGTATGATTCTATATATATGAAAAGTCTAGAATAAATAAATATATAGAGACAGAAAATAGAATAGTGTTTGCCCAAGGCTAGGGTGGAGGAGTGGAGAGTGACTATAAAAGGGGACCAGGTTTCTTTTGGAGTGATGGAAATGTCCTGAAATGGATTGTGCATAATTACACAACTGTGATTATATTAAAATCCATTGAGCTGGGCATGGTGGAGATTGCCTGTAATCTCAGCATTTGGGAGGCAGAAGTAGGAAGGTTGTCACAAGTTTGAGGCCACCCTGGGCTACATAGGGAGTTCATGGCCAGCCTAAACTACAAAGGGAGACCCTGTCTCAAAACAAAAACAAGAACAAAAACAAAACATTGAACTGCATGCTTAGCAGATGCTTTTTTTTTTTTTTCCAGTACAAGGGATCGAACTCGGGCCCTTTTGCGTCCAAGGTTGGCACGGTACCACTTGAGCTAAATCCCCAGCTCCAAGATCCACTTTATGGTATGTAAATTCTATCTCATCAAAGGTGTTTTTAGAAAGTTCTCTAAAAACTGTAACAAGCACAGTGATATTCCTAAGCATAATGTATCGTTGTATTTGTAATGGGTGGAGCCGAGTGTTCTACTCAATCAGCTTAAGATAATTCCTGGGTCCCCTGACCTGGGACACTGGAATCTCTTGTTGCTTATGACCCTGGGTAATTCATTAAACTCTCTGATAAACTGGACATACACCACATGGGTATTCCCAGCACTGGGAATCTGAGGCAAGAGGATAGCAAGTTCATTAAACTCTCTGAGCCTCAGGTTAATCTTCTGTAGAACTGACTGGTTTAAAAATCCCTACCTCCTAGGATTTTGTGACAGTTAAGTGAATATTGTAGCCATATGCTAAACTTGGTACTTGACACAAGTAGGTGTTTGGTAAATGATGATTTCCAGTTGGGGTTATCTGACCCTTCATACCTACCTCCGGGAGTAAGTCTATGCTATTCCATCCACTTACAATCCAGTTTCCTAAACTTGCCCATCTGTTACAAATTTGGATTCCAGAACCCCATTTTAGACTAGCCAATCAAAATCTTATTTTTAAAAACCCTCCAGGTGACTCCTGTGATCAGGCACATTTGAGAAACAAGACAGCGCTATCTTGGAGTCATTTTACTTCTTATTTCTAACCTTTCCTACAAGCCCTTTTTTCATTTGTGTTTCATGTTGCCTTGCCATCCTCTGTCTGAGCTCATACTCTCGATTCAGTAATTACAAGCAGGCCTTGAGGGTTTATTCTTCTTCCTACTTTAATTTAGAGTAAGGATTGGTCACATTAATAACAGCAATATGAACCTGCATGTATTAGGTTCTCTGCGGGAGTTTCCAGGCACCATCTCCTTTATATCCTCACTGCACTGGATTTGGATGGTCCCCACTTTGCTTCGAAGAGATTAAATAATTCACCCGTGGCTTTTAGGAAAGTAAATGCTAGGATCAGAATTGAGACTCAGTGTTGTGTGGAACCCCCCCCAAGCTAATTATTCTTACACTGTGCAAAATCAAAGGATTTTTTTTTTTAATCCTGGGAGTTGAACTCAGGGCATCCCCAGACTTTTTTATTTTGAGGCAGGGTCTCACTAAACTTCCCAGACTGGCTTCAAACTTGTAATCTCCCTGCCTCCACTTCCTAGAGCTGAGATTACAGATGTGCACTTCTGCACCAGGTATCAAGAGACTTTTCTAAGGTTGCACAGATGCTTCTGGACCAAGCTACTCCTGGTACCCAAGTTTTTGTGCCTGTAAACCCAGGCTTTCTCACATAACCAGGCTGTTACACAAGTCCTATTCAGTGACTTTATCAACAACTGCCTTAACAAAAGATCAACACAAAACAAAACATTTATTGCCTTTTAGGGTCAATTAAATCTACTCTTTTTTTAACTTCTAGAAAAATTTCTCAGTGAGAATGGTTAACATTTATTGAGTGTTTTCTTGATATTAAGCATCAAATGCAGCATTTTATTAATGTATTTAGACCTTTACAACAACAGATAGTTGGATAGTATTGCCATTGGCATTATCATCCCCAGTGTACAGATGGACAGTGGAGGCGCTGAGTCTTTACACAGTTTACACTGAGTCACTTAACCAGCAAACTTTAGACCCAGGTGCATGTCCAGCAAGGCAGCTTTGAAGCCTGTGCTTTACCCGCTGTGCAGTGTGGCCTCACACTTCAGAGCATGCGTGCTGCAGTATAGCTTATAATGTAGAAAATTGGAAATGTGTCTCACAAGGAACTGGCCAAGCAGATTGTAGTTTACTTTTTGGACAAAATACTCTGGAGTCATTAAATATCATGCTAGGAAAGAATCTTCAATGACACAGAAAAGTATTCACAACATTGTAGGTGAAAAGGCCAGCTTCAGAAATACACTACTCACTGTTCTAACCACTTATATGAAGCACAGACAAGCAAAAGTAATATTTGTTTAAAAAGCTAAAGTTGGGCCGGAGGGTTAGCTCAGTGGTTCCGGCGCCTGCCTCGCAAGCGTAAGGACCTGAGTTCGATCCCCGGTTACCACATATAATGCTGGGCGTGGTGGCTCACGCCTGTAATCCCAGCACTCGGGAGGCAGAGACAAGAGGATTGCTGAGTTCGCAGCGGCTTGCCTGGGCACCATAGTGAGCTCAGGGCCAGCCTGAA
>PVIC010042018.1:0-15999 GCA_004025085.1 Thryonomys swinderianus | reverse complement strand
GCCGCGAACTCAGCAATCCTCCTGTCTCTGCCTCCCGAGTGCTGGGATTACAGGCGTGAGCCACCACGCCCAGCATTATATGTGGTAACCGGGGATCGAACTCAGGTCCTTGCGCTTGCAAGGCAGGCACCGGAACCACTGAGCTAACCCTCCGGCCCCCAAACATGGATTTTTGAGAGTATGTTTTGTAGGACGCAAGTTCTACAGCATGTGAATAAACTGCATATAGTCAATATATTTAGCTCAGGAAAATCTTGCAGGAAAAAAAAATCCTAGTACATCTTTAAAGCTCAGCTGTACTAGTTCACCTAGTCAGTCCATCAGAAGGGTGGTACCCGCATCGTTTCCAAACGTACCTGATCCTAATGTATGTCTCTGGGGGCTGCAGGGTTTGTGTGATTGCCCAGAATTCTCTTGGGGAAATGCTGTGAAGGAATTTGGCCTCTGTTGAACTGCTGTGAGAAAGGTATTGTGAGTTATGTTGATAGGCTTTTTGGCTTCGGCAGAAATTAGTTAAGATACACTGTCATTTGCCATCCAAAGCTCTTCAGCTCCTGGTACAGAAAATGAGAATTTGGGTAATGAGTTAAGCAAAAACTAGTCACTTATCTGAGTCCATTTGGTTATTGATCTTTCAGAAAGTGGGAGGCAAGAATTCAGTGAGGGAAGTTATTTACCTGGCACCTTTGTTCTGATGGTCAAGATCTGGAAAAAGAGGGATATTGGGGTTCTGAAGAGACTGGAGATGATGGCTCAGGAAGAACCTGGCTTTTTGGACATTCAAAACAGCCGGTTGGACGGATAGATGGGAAAATTTGGTAAGTGATAGTATCCATCTTTTCAAAGGTCAGCTGGCTTTGTCACAATAGTGGATCGAGAGTAGAAGGATGGATTTTGCAGTGTTATGGCCTGCATTTAAAATATTACCCAATATAATATGTCATGCGTTTGGAAAGTGATTGGATCATGGGGGCGCTAAACTCTTCTATGGATTCATCCACTAGTGAAGTCAGTGGCCAAGTGTGCTGTTAGGAGACAGGGCCTGGTTAGATGTGGGGTATTGAGGGTTAGATCTGGGAAAGGTGTCTTCTTGTCACTAGCTCCTTCCTTCTCTTGTTTCCTGCCTGCCATACAATGAACAGCTTTCTTCCCTGACCTTCTGCCATGGATTTTTGGCTTAGAGACAGGTAACTCTGAACTAAACCCATGGGTAACTGTGATCCTAATAAACCTCTTCTCCTTTAACTTGTGAGTGTTGATATTGACTCTCAGTGATGGGAACGTGATAGCAAAGATTTTGGTACCAGAATGGTGGAGTCATTGTTGGGATGTACCTGTCTGTGCCATTTGAAAGCCTTGGGAATTAACTTGTGGAGAACATTTGGACAGGGTTTAATATACCAGGTAAAGAATCTGTAGTCCACTGTAATCCAACCTTGATGGGGAATTCTGTTTAGAGCTCAGAAGATCTGAATGCTGATAGGAATATGGATAGTGTATGTCCTGGCTCAGGAGGTTTCAGCTGGTAATAAAGACTCCTTTTATATTGGGTAAGAGACTGAATATGTATAATCCAGAAGAAAATGTGTGTCAGTGGAGACCCCAGGAAGCTGTAAATGTTGGGAATGTGGATCTTCTGTTGAGTAGAGCTGCAGGCAATGAGCAGAGACACTCAAAGAGAGAGGCAATATGAGCTACAGCTAGTAAGAATATAGGGATGGGGTTGCTCCACCCCTCTGGAGCTCAAATCTCACTACCTTTGTCACTACCTTCCAGGTGCGGGACATGGAACCATAAGATCTGACATTGGCACTCTGAGTTTTTGTCTTGATTGCTTTCTATCCCTCTACCCCTCCCTTTTTGAATGAGAATATCTGCTCTGTGCCATCGTTTGTTGGAAGTTTGCACATACATCTATACACATGTGTTTTATACATTTGCATGTTTTTGCAGGACCTCAAATAAGAATTGGCCTTTATTTCAGAGGAGATTTTGGATTTGGAATTTTTATCTATGCTGGAACTATTAAAGACTTTTAGAGAGAGACTAAAAACTTTTTGCATGTGAGCTTTTGTGATTCGGGGGCAGATGTCATGGTTTAGGTATCAAATGTCCCGAAAATTCTTACAAGTTTAGAAACTGACTGGAAAATGGGGATTCACCCAGTGGTGAGTTCAGTAGCTGAATGTGCTGTTAGGAGGTAGAGCCTAGTCAGAGGTGAACCACTGAGAACACGGTATGAAGGATATATTTTTGTTTCAAGATCCTTCTATCTCCAATTCTTGGCTACCATGGGGTGAGCAGCTTTCCTCTTCCATGTTCTTCCACCGTGCGTTTATACCTCAGAGCCAGCCAAATTTGGGAAATTTTGAGCCCAATAAATCTTCCTTTCTTTAAATTATGGGTTTTAGATGTCAAGTATTGTGTCCTGGCAACTGAAAAGTGACTAATACATGCAGAAAGCTTTATTGATATATGGATGGGGGGACAGAAACAGAGATACAGAAATAGAGGTAGAGACAGAAAGAGACAAATTGATTTCTTCTAGATTTTACAACCTGGAACTTGGAAGAGAAAAGGAATGGTCATAGTGAAGAGATATTTGAGAGCCCAGTGGGGGAGCCAAAAGCCACCTGTGGCTAGGTAATCAGACTGCACAGCTAGAGGCAGAATATTTCTCAGTCTGAAAAACAGATAACAGAGAGCTTGGGGGCTGTAGTCTCTGGTAGAGGCTTTGGAGTCAAGGGGCAGAAGGAGAGTTGTCAGAAATCTAGAATTCACTGCACAGGGAAATTACAGGCTTTCATCCAAGCAGCATTCCTTAACTGAGTGGCCAGGAGCACATCTGAGCCATGTGGGCCAGCTCTTGGCAGAGGGTACTTCTACACAAGTAGCACACAGCGAACCCTCTTCCTTTTGAAGCTGGCAGTAGCCTCAGTCTCCCCAAAGTTTAGTCTCTGTTGAGTTAAAATAAATTAATTAATAATTGTTGAAGCTATTAGATCCTACCTCAAAATTTTAATTTATTTTTAGTCTAGTAAAGTTCAATGTACAGCTTTTTTTTTTAATTAAAGGAGCAATGAAAAGAGTTAGCCTGACATCTTTCATCTTTTATATTGGATAGCTCAAGTTCTGTGGACACCCTTTTGTGTCTCATGTTGTCTTTATCTTATAGCCCTTCAATTACAAGGTTGTCTTCTTATATTAAAACTCTTCTTTCTTTCATTTCTTTTATTTTTTCTGTAATAAGAAGTTAAAGAAAAGAAAACACATACGCATTCAGGGCCTTCTCATTTCTAATTAAAGGCCATTGTCAGATTTTATAATGGCAGTGCCTTAAGACAGTAGTTCTTAACTTTTGCTGCATTTTAGAATTCCTGAGGAGTGGGGATGAAGGTGCATAAAAAGATCAGGTCACACCGCAAGTCATATTTAAAGCAAGGAAGTCTGGATTTTAGGGGTGAGAGTCTGGCATCTTTCTTTTGAGAAGCTTTCCCGGTGATCACAGTGTACAGTAAGTACTGAACACACCATCCCCACAGTCATCCAGGGCTGAGTCTCCATCAGTGAAAGGACTAAGAGCCACTGACTCCCATGGGGATGTGAGAAAGCCATTAGTAGGTTACTTAAGGATGGTAGAGTCTGGCTATGTTTGGGGGAAGCTGTACCTCAGCTCTGCTCTGTGAGCAGATATCTTTGGGTGTGTTTCTCTTTGCTGACTTATTGATACCATAGTAGGGAGAGGGATTTATTTAACCCCTTTTCATGGTATTGAGTTGTGTCAGACAGAAAATACACAGGCATCAAGAGCCTTTTTAGGATCTTGGTGCTGTTCACTTCAAGTCTTAAGGAAACTACATGAGGTACAAATCAGGATGCTTAGTGTTGAGAGCTGTAGTCAAGGCTCTGCTGTGGTACCCAAAGTTGATACCATTTCCTAGGTTCCTGTTACATTTTTCCTTTCTTTCTCCAATGCTCTGTCCTCCACAGAGTATCATTTTTGAAGAGGACAGGAGCATATTGTGGATCCCAAGGAGAACATTTGGATTACTAGAGGGTAATAAGACTACTCAATGTAAGACTTTCATATGTGGCCATTGGCCCTCCTTGTTCAGGGTCATTCCAAGGGTGTACTTATGACCACGATGGCCACAGGAGGCCTAGTGGGATTTAAGGGAAGACATCCAGTACATTTAGAGGAAAAATATACTGATACCAACAGGAAGAATGAATAAGCATCCTCATGTACCACTGTGAGAGAATAAATCCAGGGACTATGGAGGAAAACTTGACAGTGCATATTAAGATAAATGTGTAACCCCTATTATCAGGGATTTCACTTGTCTAGAAAAACTACTACTCTAGAAAAACACAAGTACAAGTACCTTGGGTAGGAGCTATGAGTAGGCTGTTTACCACAGTCTTATTTGGGATAATGACAAATTGGAAACAAGTTAAATGTTTATTAATAATGGAATTACTAAGCATTTAATGTTAAATAAATAGTGGCATTTTAATACTACAGACAAGTTAAAAAGAATAAATTTATGTACATTAATATGAAAAGACAGCTAAGATATATTATGGAGAAAACAAAGCTATTGAACTGGAAATACTATATGAAATCATTTATATGCAAGGAAACAAAAATAAAATAACATATTCATGTAACTGTATAGAAAAAGTTTGGAGGGAACACATACCAATTTGATAACTAATTATTTCTAAGACATAGTAAGGGGACTGGACTTGGGAGCATGTGGCCAAAGGGTACTTTAAATGGATATTTACTCTTACTTTAAAAATTACTATTTTATGTACCTAATGACCATGAATTATAATTTCCTACAGGAAAAAGCAAATGATCAAACCAAACCTGTGTTTTATTCTGCACAGGCATTCTCATCCTGCTGTGACATTATTTCTTAAAAAGTGAGATCCTTCTGGGAACCCAGTAGAGCCTGTCTCATCCTCCCTCATCTCAGGCCAGTCCTCCACGTAATTCCGCTGAAGAGCCATCAAGTCTTACTTAAGGGGATCAGGAACCATTTTGTAATTGTCTTGATTTTAGCAAAAAGTCAAGTGCGACTCAGCAGGGAGATGGCACTTGACTTTTCCAGAGTACTATTCACAGGGGTCCTTGGTTCAATTTCTGTGCTCTCCAGAGAGTGGATGGGAGTCACGCCACGTCACACTGACCAGGCTCCCCTGCAGTCTGGTGTTCCACTATGCAGTAAGTCATTTGTTGCAGGCTATGGCTCTGTGGAAACAAACTTCAGCCAGTCCTCTACTGGGGCTCATGATATTGCCACCAGGTGAGGGTCTCATTCTCATCCTACTTGTTGGCCCTCACTGGTGTTCTTCATTCTCCCAATATGCTCTCTCAGCTTCTTTCCACTTCGTTACCCAGTACCAAGGCTTTGTTTAGTGTGCTCATTTATTGATTTGACAAATATTTAACTTCTTTCAAGAGCAGAGAATCTTGGCTGTTTTGGTCACTGATGCATTTTTAAACACTTGTTATAGTGCTTGGCACAGTCAGCTCTCAGTAAATATTTGTTGGCTAAATTCATGAAATATTTATCAAACTTCTGCTGTGTACTAGAATTATGCAGTAGGGATGTAAAAACGATCAATTTAGCCACTTTCCCTGCCCTGAAGAGGCTCCACATTGTGTGAGTGAGGTGGGCAACCTGCCTCACAGAGGGTGGGAGAAGGAAGATCTCCCTAAGGAAATGTTTGTTATGGAAATTGAAGGATGAGGAGATTCAGCAATGAGATGAGTAAAGTAGGGAGCCATAGCAAGTACAAAGGCCCTGAGGTAAACGTGAGAAATAACAGAAATAGAAATAAACTCCCTGATGGAGAACAAAGGCAGGTGGCAAATATGAAGGTGGGGAATGAGGCAGGAATGCATTATGCAGCCCTTGTGCATCTTCAACTTTGGATTTTGATAAAGGTCTACTACATGCCTGCCAAAGAGTAGTAAACCCCAAGTGAAATTTATTGTGTTTTATTTTCCCATTGTCTTAGTTCATTTGGGCTACTGTAATAGAATACCTGAATCAAGGTACAGAAAATAAGACAAATTTTTCTTACAGCTCTTGAGGAATCTAAGATTAAAGTTTTAGAATAAATGGTGTCTGGTGAGAGCCAACTTCCAGGTCCCAGACAGCTGAGCTTTCAGAGTGTCCTCATATAATATAAGGGATGAGGGGCTCTCTGAGATCTCCTTGTAGGAGCTCTAGTCACCTCTCCTGGGGCTCACCTTTTAATACTCTCACACTCGCCTGGTCTGTCAGGAAGCATATGAAGAAATGTTTAACATCATTGGTCATTTGAGAGATGCAGATGAAAACAACAGTGAGATTTCATCTCACTCTACAAAGAATGACTGCTATTGCAAAATCAACCAGCAATAAATGCTGGCGAGGCTGCGGGGAGAAAGGAACCCTTCTCCACTGTTGGTGGGATTGTAGACTTGTGCAACCATTGTGGAGATCAGTGTGGAGATTCCTCAGAAAACTAGGATTAAAGGTCCCATTTGACCCTGCTATTCCCCTGCTAGGAATATACCCAAAGGAATTAAAAGAATCATATTGTAAAGTCATATGTGCACCCATGTTCATAGCAGCTCAGGTTGTGATAGCCCAATATTGGAAACAACCCAGATGCCCATCAACTGGAGACTGGATAAAGAAGATGTGTTTAAAAAAAAATAAAATGGAGTATTACTCTGCCATAAAGAACAGGTTTCATTCATTTATATGCAAATGGATACACCTTGAAGACACACTAAAAAGTGAAGTAAATAGAACACAGATATGTAAACACTGTATCTTTTCTCTGGCATGAGAACCTATAGATGTAAATGAGCTCTAGAATGTACGATAGATTTTGTAAAATAGGAAATATTCAAAGGGAATGTGGTGGGGGAACATAATGAGGGGAAAGAATAAATATGATTCAGAAAGAAAAAGAAATAGTATGTATATAAGGGGTGGGGGCAGGTAGGGATATGGGTAAAAATGAGAATTAACTTCTATCATATACTGGTACAAATTCCCCAATGTTGAGTGTGATTGTGAACTGTATATAAAGTGTACCAATAAATAATTCAATGAAAAAATACTCTCACAGTGTGGATTAGGGTTCTGCATATCAACTTTAAGGGGGCAGAAACAGGCGATCTGGAGCCATAATTGCTTGTTTGTTATTTTCAAACACTCTACTTTTGCCTACAAAAGTAGAGTTTTTAACCCACAGTTTATTTCAACCCACAGTAATGTCTCCAGTTTTTAGTGTTAGTGTAGTCTCAATAACATCATGTTTTGTATTTGACTGCTCAGCAAATTGTGTGTGTGTGTGTGTGTGTGTGTGAGAGAGAGAGAGAGAGAGAGAGAGAGAGAGAGAGAGAGAGAGAGAGAGAGAGAGAGAGAGAATTGACTTCATTGAATTTGCACAGAGCTACATCTCCAGTCTTTTTCTGTTTTCAGCTCCCCTGGCTGAGCTCAAACTCACCATCCTCCTACCTGAGCCTCTCAGAGTATAGGGTTACAAGTATGTGACTCATATCCAGCAGGAGATTTTTCTTTAGTGAACCTCACACTTCACCTCTCCACATCACTTTGATGGGGCTGTCATTCCGCTAGCTCTCACTACCTGGTTCCGTGTGAGCTCAGGGTTCAGACTGACCAAGCAGAGGGACGGACCATTGTCCTGGCCTGTGATTCACCATGGGCTGGGTGGGGGAAGGTGGTGACCCAGAGAAAACGACACAGAATTCATTTGAGGGATTTATGAAGACAGAGGGGAGAGAAGGGCTTTTTCTTTTCTTCAGAATTATAATACCTTAGGAGAGCAGATACCAGACAGCATTTCCAGAGTTTCTCTTTGCTTCTTTTTGTTTTTTCTTAGCTCTGATGTCCCTTGAGAGCTTCATAGTGAAGAGGCTTCTCCAGGTGGGGGGCAGCACCTCGGCAACACTGTTCATATTCCCAGAACCAGCCATGCCTGAACATAAAGCATTAAGTTGGCCCTGTGGATGGATGGAAATGTAATTTGCTACTTTAATTTATTCTGTTTACATGGATGCTATCTTTCTAGATAGATAGTCAGTACCTTATAGATAAAGTCCAAGTCCAATTCTTCTTTATCTATCAATGACAGTGCCTGGTACCTTGCCCAGCATAGAGCAGGTGCTCAATAAGTGCCTATCTGGTGATTAACACAGAACCTAGGTCACTGAGTTTGATAACACTATGATGGATCATTTCACTCCTGAATTAATCAGTGAGTTGTGAGCAATTCAAAATATAGGTCCATACTTCAACTTCAGCATGATTCTATGGACTGAAAAATGGTTCCTAAGATTGAATGATGTGTCTAAAATACCATTTTCCCACTTTCCGGGTAACAGGGTGAATGTGGAGAAAACACAGGAGTGGAAGGTGGGCTTTGAGGGAAAGCCAACCATGGGACTCCTGTTTAGCATCATGTTCTGTGTAGGGTATTTCATACTTTCAGTTCTTCCTGTCTTGCTGATGTACTTAGTCTAATGCATCGGACAGCTTTAAGGGCAGGAAGAATTTCTCACTGTGCTGTGGTTCAGCACCATGCTCCTTCACCTCCAGAGATGTACAGTGGGACTCCCACTCTTCCCCTTTGCTTTGGTCTCATTGTAGATATGACAGCACTGTTGGCTGATTGCCTTCAAATTCTCCTTTATTATAGTATTCTGGAAAAGAGGATTTCATTTATTGGTGTATTAGTCTCCTTGATTTGATTTGATTAAATCTTTTTATATTGTGTATGTGAATCTTACTGTTAGAAAAAATGTAAGCAAACAGTTTTCTTATATCCTGGGAAGACAGTGACTGCTGACATGTGTAGAATCCACAGGGGCAGTGGCTTTCGAATTTCATCACTCTCAGCCACTACGATGGTGCATACCTGTAATTATAGCACCCTGGGATGCTGAGGCCAGAGGATCACAAGTGTGAGGTCAGCCTGGGCAACTTAGCAACTTACGAGAATTTGTCTCAAAATCGCTTTTTAAAAAAAGGGCCAGGAATAAACTCAGTGTGGAAATACTGGGTGCAATCCCCAGTATTGCATGCAGTCACACACACACACACACACACACACACACACACACACACATTCAAGCAGTTGTCTTTTTATTCGTTATACTAGACTATCATTTTAAATGGCCTTTAGGGAAGTATGCAAAGATTGCCCATGCAGACCTGCCAAACCATTCAGGCCAGGAAACTAAAGAACTAAAAATTGGCCCAAATCTGATTTTGTTTGGTTATAGTGTTTCTTGTGTGTTTTCTTAAAAAAAAAAAAGTAGTGGAGATTGAACTCAAGACCTCATGTATCTAGGCAAGGCTTCTACCACTGAGCTGTAACTCTAAGCCCCAGAATGAATTTGGGGTATAAATTCAGCTCTTGGCAGCTTCTTGCACTGAGATCCCACCTCAGGGAAGATCAGTAGCTTTCTGTAGCTTTTGATTGCTCTTTATTCTCACCCTTCTCTTCTATCCCAAGGTCCCTTCCTTGGATTTGATTAATTTGCTAAGTTGGTTCACAAAAGTTAGAAAAACACATTTACTCATTCATTATATTACTGATTGGTAAGAAGTTAGATAATACAGATTAATACTGAGATAAGAGAAATGTGTAGGGTATGGTACATGGGAACAGTTGTGGACCTTCCATGTCCTGTCAGGCTAGGCTACCCTCCAGGCACCCCCAAACAATCTGGAAGCTGTCTGATTCTCATAGTTTAGGAATTTTTATGGAGGCTTTACTGTGTTTGCACAATTGACTAATTCACTGGCCATTGGGGAGCACCTCATCCTTTAGCTTTTCCCTATTTCAAGGAGATCAGGTTGAAACTGGAAATTCTAACCCTCTTGTCATGTGCTTGGTTCCCATGGCAACCAGCCTCCACCCTGAGGCTGTGAAGAAGGCCCTCAAGAATCATTTCAGACCAAATCTGGTAGGTACCTAGAGGAGGGCAGCTTTAAATTCCGTCAGAAGACACCATCCCACTTGTAGTAAAAGCCCCAGGGTGATCTGAATGGAAATGCCAACTTGTTTCCTGGGGACTTGCTTCCCCAAAAAGGAAAAGAGGCCATGGAACCCCCACCAACCAAAGAAAGCACAGAGTTGTAGGAACAAGAAGCACAATGACTATGGCATTACAGGTGCTCTGAGCAGCAGAGAATATAGCTAAAAATCTAAGTACTTGATAGGATAAAAGGGCAGAAATGTGAGAAGGGGATAATAATACCAAGTGTGCTTATCATGTTTTCAAAAACCTCATATAGGATTAATTGCACATTGAATTTCCATAAGAAGTTGTTTGGCAACAGAGAACAGGAATTGTAAATAAATGTGTATATTATGTAAATACACATAATAAGACACTTCTGATGTCAAATGATGCAGTAGGTCTGAGAACATGAAGAACTCTATAAGATATCCTAGCAACATGGCCCAACATTATGCTAAATACATCTTATCGGTATTATTTGCTAATTACTTTTGGAGGTGACTCAGGATGGATGGCAATAACAGTTTGGGGGAATGAATTTTTGATTGACCCCCCAAATTATTTTGCTGCAGAATTCAAATGTGTTGAGCATAATGTGGAGTTTATACTCCTCAGGAGAACTCTATAGATTTTCATATCCCATTTACATCAATAGTAAGATAATTTATCTTGATTACAGGGAGTAGTGAAGGAAGTAATTGTCATGTGCTGCTTATTACAGTGCTTCCAAATAAATTAAAAATTCCAAAGATAGAGAGGTTTTAAAACCAGTCATAGGGCATGCATAATGGCATTTGTTTCGATAATCAATAGTAAATGATCCATGAATTAGAGATGCTTGCTTAGAATGATCATAATGATTTTTATTCCTTTCATTTCCAGCTCATTAACAATCAGCTTTTAAAAACACGTTTGAACCTGGGTGGCACTTTCCTAAGAAAGAGCTGCAGCTGTGTATCTGAGCCCGAAGTACTAAGTGTGGGTCCCAGAGTCCCACTCTGAGCTTCTTGCAGCCTCAGAGGTTGAAGGACTGCGGTCCCTGGAACCAGATCCCATCTTCAGTGCAAACTCACCTGGCACAGTGTTTTCAAAACATCTGAATTCATTAGCCAACACTTGCAAATCAGGAGATTTTGCAAGAAAAACCAGACTTCTGATTTCTCTTTTAAAAAACAAAAACTGCCTACTCTGGGCCTGCATTGAGCCATGACAGAGGCTGCTAAAGCTAGATGGGACTGATGACTGTTCCTCTTCTAAGTACAGATGGGTTCTTCCCTACTAGGTGCTCTACATGTTTTTCTGTCTTCCTCGACTCTGTAGGCATTTGAACTTTTACCCCATCTCCAATCAACTTTCCCCTTTGTTAGCTTGTATCCCTGTATCTTACTACTGTAGGCTGAGTTATATGCTCCCAAATTCTTATGTTGAAATTATAACCTTCAGATTGTGACTTTGTTTGCATGTAGCTCTTCTAAGCGGTACCTTAAAGACTCTGCAGTTACATGCGTGAGCCCTAATCCAAAATGACTGGTGTTCACCTAACAAGAGCAGATGAAGTCAGGCAGGTGTGGTGGAACACGCTTAATTCTAGTGTTCTAGGTGGCTGAGGTATGAAGATGGTAAGTTTGAGCCAGCCCAGACAACTAAATGACTTAGGCAGACCCTGTCTCAAAATTAAAAAGGGTCATTAGTGTAGCTCAGTAAAGAAGCTCTACATTCAATCTCTAGAACTGCAAGCAAAACAAAACAAAAAACAAACAATTAAGGACAGAGATACTCATAGAAAGAGAGTGAAGACAAAGAGAGATCATCTATGAGTGAAGGAGTAAGGCCCCAGGATAATCAGCTCTACCTGCATCTTGGTCTCAGACCACTAGCCTCCAGAACTATGAAAAATTAAATTTTTGATAGCTTAACCCACTCAATTTGTGGTATTTTTTTTTCACAAGAGCCTTAACAAACTAATATACTCATCCATCACTATGCTCAGCAAAATGAATGCTCCTTGCTGAGCATGGTGGCACACATCTATAATCCCAGTTACTTGGGAAGCTAGGGCAAGAGGATTATAAGTTCTAGGTCAACTTGGACAATTTTAGTGACACCCTATATTTAGCAGATTTTCATATCCCGGAGTAGGGCTGTCTTTATTTAGCAGGATTCTGTGTTACCCCCTCTAAACCCCTTTCTATCTCAAAAAGTCAAAACAGGGAGACTTGGAGGTGAAACTCAGTGGTAGAGTGTTTGCCTAGCATGGAGAGGACCTAGCTTCTGGTCCCCTAAAAAAGAAGTTTCTCACCCTCCATCTTTTATGAATTGGAGAGTTGGAAAAAGCTATCAGTATTGTTCTTGCCACTCTTACGGTCATCACCACCTAAGCTATGTTTAATCTTTTGACCTTTTCCAAGCACTTTGACATACATTTTGTCAGAAAATCCATTGAACATGCCTCTTGGGATATTGGTAGGTTCATGTCTGTTTCATCAGATGTGGAAATGGGTAGTATTCCAGCACATCTTATATCATGGCATCTTCCTTTATCTCTGCTTTCTCTCTTGCTTCTCCTTTGGTGGAGAGATGTCAGAGTCAGATTTAGGCAGTTTCAACCACCCAGAAGAATTTTTTCCACAGCATGGAGGCTCTATATCTGGCAACAGGAGTTGCCACACTCTGACACTGATTCATCTAAAAAACTGGTCTCCACCTTCTGAGAGGTAGGGAGACATTTTTGAATGAAGCAAGAAGATTGCAAGTTCAAGGGTAATTTAGTGACCCTTTGTATTTAGCAGATTTTCATATCTGCAGCCAAATGGCTATGGTACGTCTATCTTTGGGAATCCGTTTCTCAAATGTGTCTGGAGGAAGAAGTTGTGAGTGGTGTTTGCAGATGTTATTTGGTGGCCCTGGTAGGATGGAATGGTCCCAGTTCTGGTCCCTGAATCTTCACCCAGCCTTGACCCAGGTGAAAGCCAGGGCCTAGATAGAGAGTTGATTAGGGCAGCTTGTGTGTGCTCCTTTTTTCAACCATACCTGAGTCCTATGGGCTCTGGTCCCTCCTGAGTATACTATCTTGTGCAAACTGTGAGCAGTGGAAAGAGATGACAGAGAGAGCCAGGATAATGTCAATAATGTCCCATATGTTTTGACTTATCTCATATTCAGCAGTGCCTGGCCACCTTTCACACCTGTCCAAGTTCATCTTGGTCCCACCCAGACTCCAGCCACGACTCAGACAAACATGTCTATGGCTTCCAAAAGCTTTGCATGGGCAGTGCCTCATTTCAGATATGTGTTCTTTTTCTGAAAGCTTTAGAGAGTCAGGGATCCTATCACATAGGGCTCTGGCAGAGTTGTGTAGCAATCCTGCACCGTTGCCCTTGCTCCCCACTACTGCTTGCTCCCCATTTTTTGGACATCTTCTCTTTGGGCTTTCACGCAAACCTCTACTTCATTTTATTTAGCAGGGTTTTTTTGTTGCCTCCCAGAATACATGCCTGTCCAAGACCCATTCATATAATCTCATGAATATGGGCCCATCCTCTTCAGCCCACCTTTTGGGTAGCTAAGAATAGGAAAACAGCGGGGCATTTCATTTCTTTCATTTTGTTTCTCCTTTCCTGTCTTTCCCAACCCATTAGATGAGATTAGAAAGCAATTTGCCTTGATATGGAACATGAATTATGCCACTTTATTTCTTCACCCCAAATTTAGGGATGTTTAAACATTAACTTATAGCTGTACTGAAGTGCATTCAATTTCACTTGCTCCATTTAAAATAAGCCAACTGCCTGCTCTTTACTAGCTTCATGCTCAAACAAGTCATAGGTAAACTGGAAATTACTCAATAGTCTTGTGATACTAACAACACTGGCATGTGGAAGGTGTTTAGAAAGCAGAATTAAATGAGGAAGGTAGGACCTGGGAAAACATCAGCTTCCTCCTAGGAATCCACTTACTGTCTTGCTGGCTCCACCTCCAACAGATTCCATAGGAATTTGTGTTTTCCCCATTGTCTCCTCCTCCCACTGTCAGTGTCTTTTCTGGATGCAGTGAGGATGTGAGTCATGCTGTGTACTCAGCTTTGAATCCCATCATTGCTTTTGTACCGCTCCCCTGATGCAGGGTGCCATTCCCTGGGGCTAGCATTTAGAAGCTAAGTGGAGCAGAGAGAAATGTTCATTTTCACTGTTTGGGAAGAGGCTATTTTCTATCCTTTGGGACATTAACTACTTTTGGATTTAGTTTTTGCTTGGGAAATAGCTTTTCTGCAGCCAAGGCAGGAAGTCTGCTGAATGAAGAGTGTCTTAGTTACTTTTCCCATGGCCAAGACCAAATACCCAACACCCAAAGCTAAAGGAGGAAAAGTTTGGGTAGCTCATACTGTGAAAATGTTTCAGTTCATAGTTGGTTGAGTACTCCAAGGCAGCGCACATGACAGAGGATTACAGAGGAGAAACAGTTCATGGCAGCAGAAGGCAGCAAGAGAGCAAACTGTGAAGTAGTGAAGAAGCAAACAGCAAGCAATGGCAGCAACTCTTTTTATGTCCATTATATTCAGTGCAGGATACTCACCCTTGCAGGTAGCACTCATATCCTGGATGGGGCATCTTTAATCCTAGCATCATACTACTGATTTTAGCATCACATGCCCTAGATCCAGCACCTCTGAAAATCTCAATCTATATCTACATGAGGCTTTGGGAGTACATCTAGATACAAGCCCATAACAAAGAGGATGGTGCCTACCCTGGACATTATTGAGGGCATCCAGCAGAAGAAAAGGGAGGCCTTCTGAGCTCTGCCTTTGAAACCTTGGCTGTTCTCCAAGATTTTTTTTCTGTCCCTTGGGGAGGTACACAAGGCTGGACATAGCAGTGGACTAAATTCATCTTATGATTCTGGGTGTGGTCCCTCAATTCTCTGACCCTGTTTTGCCATCTTAAAATAGTCAGAGTGAAAGTCTTTTTGTGTGTGTGTGTGTATGTGTGTCTGTGTGTAATACCAGAGATGGAACTCAGGGCCTCTCACATACCAAGTAAGTTCTCTACCATTGAGCTACAACCCCAGCCCAGAAAAAGGGCTTAACCTTAATCTTTCCTGTTAATATTTTAATAAACCTTATCTCTCACAAACTGATTCTGGCTGTTTTTCAGTCTCTTGGCAATCTACACCATTGCCCCAGCACACCTGGCACATGCAAAAGAATTAATGTGGAAATGAGATGAGAAGGAAGTTGGTGAGAGAAAACAAAGAGAGAAAAGGAAAGGTAGATAAGAAAATTTACAAAGCAGAAACAGAGGAGTAAGGGATAAAAAGGGGAGAGAGAAAGTAAGAGAATAAATGAATGAACCATGGAGAGAGAGGGAGAGAAAGAAAGGGAGGGAGGGAGAGAGAGAGAGAGAGAGAGAGAGAGAGAGAGAGAGAGAGAGAGAGAGAGAGAGAGAGAGAGAGGAGAGAATATAAATAAATGAGTGACAAGGAGAGATAACTCTCTTCTGTCTGAATTCCATCCTGACAGCTAGTCTCCATGGAGGTGGGATGCAGAAAGGGAGTTCAGATGGCTGCCTTTCTTGGAGGAAAGCAGCCCACCTGAAGCTGAGTCATGGGCTGGCTTTTGGCTTTTGGCTTTGGCTTCTGCAGGCCCAGATCTGCTTCCTTTTATGTTTCCAGTGTCCTAGAACTCTCACTTTCACAGTTCAGTCCCTGGTAATCCCATTATTTTCCCCTCTGGATTTCAAACTGATAGCTCAAGTGTCCTTAGCTTTGTTGTGCCATGGTTGCCTTTGAGCAAAGACAGTGAATTTCTTCTGTGATGTTTTTAAGTTCACAAAGTACAACACACAGAATTAACAAAGAAAATGGCTTGGGCTGGAGGGTTAGCTCAGTGGTTCCAGCACCTGCCTCGCAAGCGCAAGGTCCTGAGTTCGATCCCCGGT
>PVIC010042017.1:0-15983 GCA_004025085.1 Thryonomys swinderianus | reverse complement strand
CCTTCCCAGTCACTTTTATAGGTTCTTCACAACTGTGCTCTTAAGAGCTAGTGTTCTGAAGAGTTCTGCTCTGTGTACTTCTCGCTCTGTGCACATTCCCACTACAACACCGCTCTCCTCACAGTTGATGACTTCCAAACTGGGATTATCTGCTTGGAGTACTCTTCTGAACCTTTTCCCACACCCCAAACTGCTGTCCTGCCATAGCTATGATGATGCTCCATGAGCCTTGGGATTGAACAAGTCTCGAACGAAACTCATCGCCTCCCC
Organism: Thryonomys swinderianus; assembly: GCA_004025085.1. Taxonomy (NCBI): domain Eukaryota; kingdom Metazoa; phylum Chordata; class Mammalia; order Rodentia; family Thryonomyidae; genus Thryonomys; species Thryonomys swinderianus. The sequence continues at coordinate 15,713 of PVIC010042017.1, read as the reverse complement.
TGCCAAGCAGCTGCTCATACAGTGTTCCCGTGAAAGAGGAAAGTTCCGATCACTCCACAGTGGTCATGTACATCATCACAACCAGTTAGGGACCAAGTCTGTGGAGCTTCCTTCCTTAATAAATTTTAGATCCATCATGATCATCACCACCACAGCAGGGTCTCAGAATTTTTTTTTTTTTTTTTGCGGCACCAGAGATCGAACTTGGGCCCTTGTGTTTTCAAGGTACGTGTGGTACCACTTAAGCTAAATCCCCAGCCTGGGCCTCACCTTATAATTTTTGACTGCAAAGACATTTCTTCACATATGTGGGAAGACGTAACCCACTTTTTGGTATCAGTAGCACTCATAAAACAGAGTAGCTCTTCAGGGTAAAACAAAGAGACCTAACCCAAGATTTAGCTAGGATTGTGCAGTGAAGCTGGAACTTAGCATATATTTGGGAAACACATAATGAACAATGCCTATTCTCCCATAATGCATACTTTGCAGTACCCAGTCGACCACCTAATATAACTCAATACTTGCAGAACTTAAATGAGCCCCCCAAATTTTTCAGGTTATGTTTTTCTGGCAACAAGATCATGTACATATTTTGTCTTTAAGGAACTTATAAGACAATGCAGGTAGGGACAGTGGAAAAGAATTGGTCTGAAGTCACAAGCCTCAATTTGAATTCCACTTTTGGTGTTTGTTTTTTTACATTTAAAAGCCAATATGCTCTTGAATAAAAAATAACACATTTAAAAGCAAATCCTCAAATTGCCTGGAACAATTTTTTCTTCTAGCTCATAAAACCAGGACTCTAAAGTACTTTGTAGCACATATTACTGAGTTGTAACAAATATGTGGTTCTCGAACATTAAAAATCACATCAGACTCAACCTTCCAGAGTTAGCATTCCAGGAGAATCTGCAACAGATGACAGCAGGCAAGTTCCAATCCTTGCTCCCATGTATATCAGCAGAACATGTCAAAACCTAAATTAAAAGTTTTCACTTGCTTATAAAAAAGTCCTTTAGTTGGCAGCATCCCACTGATGACATGCAACAATCTTTGCATATGAAATCGGCTAGTCCCCTGCTTTGCTGCTAATGTTGTACAAGTTCCAAAGCATTTCTGGAGCAAGTGATCTATTTGGACTGACAATGCCAAGCTGGGACCTGAGCCCTGAATGAGCTAAAATTACCAGAGCAAGAAGAACGTGGCTTTGGAAGCTATTTTCCCCTAAGTGTGGGGTTTCTATAGTCGAGGGAGTGATAAGGAATGTTGACTTTTTCCAGATGAACAAAGTTTAATGAAAACTCAACATCCCACTGCAGGTTTCTGTTCAGAAAAACGATCTGCAGCTACGACGGTTCCTGTTCATTTTTCCTCCTCAAACATAAAAAACGCACTTGCCTTCCCAAAGTGCATGTGTTCCACATGGCCTGAGCAATGTGGACCGTGTGCTGGGCTCTGCAATGCAGAGACAAGGAAGGCAGACCCCTGTCCTAGAGGCCACTGTCTAGAAGACAGAAGGGCACACTAGAGACTAATAGTCATAAAATCCACACACGAGAAACAAGCAAAGTGAAAAGAGTTCTGAGGAGGGATGGAGAGAAGAAGAGCAAATGGCTCCTACGCAGGGTGTACCCCATACACTTTACCCACCTCTTTTTCACAGCCCTCAGCGTGCAGGACCACAAACTCTGCCTTCCCTATGGGAGGGTAAGCTCTAGGCAGAGGCCTCAGGTCAGACAATGATTAATCCATCTTCCCTGACTCAAAAGAGTGGACAAGACTGCGATCACAGAATAACAACAACAACAACAAAAACCCCAAAATACTACAGGTCTGGTCAAAAGGGAAGGGTGGGTGAGGTTGTTCTACACAGTCATAAATGGCAGGATAGGAAGTTGAAGCTTTATTCAGCAGGCAATAGGGAGCTACAGAAGGTCCTATGGAGAGTAGTCAACTGACAGTATTTTAGGAGATGGTTCTGAAAGCAATTTGGAAAATACTCCGGAGAAAGACTGATCAATGAGAAGGCTTCTAGACTAGTTCAGAGGAATAAGCGCTGAGGTAGACCTGAGTGACTGCAGTGTTAGTGAGGCTGGCAAAGAGTACCTTATGTGTAGACCCACCTCAAATTATCCCCTTCTCTGTGCTCCCCCAGTTCCTGGCTTCTTTCTGTCTGGTACCTTTGTTGGGGCCTCCAACCTATACACTTCCGAAGGACAGTGCCCATTTCTTCTTCAACACTCTGTCCACCCCCCATAGAATACCAGGGCCAGAAAAATGAACCTTGTCTCCCCTCAGTCACACTGTGATTTCAGTCACAGTGCCTTAGATTTGGTGAATTGGTGGACTGACTTACTACAGCACCAGGCCAGGCCCACAGGAAGCAGTAAGAGGACAGTTGGCCACAAAGGGAATTTAGTGCATCCATGCAATAATAACATAGCATAGGTACCCAGAAGCATGATACAGGATTTAAAACTTTAAGCACAGAAGAACTAGTTTTGGTCCCTAAAAGAAAGAACAAAAACAAACTTTAATACCATGAGCAGGCTGGGTTGCAGTTAGATAATGGTGAGCTCTCTACACAGGTACCTTCTCACTTTCACAATTTGCTTGGCCAATGAATATGAGTAAGGAGAGTTCATGGCTCAATGATAAGTCAAAGCTTGAGTTATGCGGCCTCTCCAGGGCAGACTAGAGCGCCTTTGAGAGGATTTCCTCAAGTAAATGACAACACAAGAATTGGGTGGGGAAGTGCGTGTGCCCTGTAGAAGGGAGGCTGGTATTAGACGAAGAGGAAGAGCAGAATGGACTTGAAAAACTCAGCATCTAACATTTGTATGATTTAACAACTTGCCTTGGGTTGCAAGCTTCATGGAAAGCCTTTCCTTTCCTTTTGCTCCCTCCAAAACCATGCTGTATGGCCAAGCAGGGACCGAGAACGGAGGAGCTGTACTCCACAAGTGGCTTTGGCTTTTGTCAGTTGTGTAGCTCTAGGTAAACCTCTTAAGCCTCAGTGTCCTCATCTACAAAATGAAAATAACTTAGGAAGTATCTCATGAAGAATCACTGAGAGGACCGACAGAGAAAATGCACAGCCACACAACCAGACTGTGGCTTTATTGGTTTTCCTTGAACTAGAAGTGCACTTTGGCTAAAAAAAAAAAAAAAGAAAAAGAAAAAGAAAAGCCACCCACTAGAGTCTGACACACACTGAAATCGTGGTGTAAGCCACATTGGGCAATACAAGTTCAAAATCCCATAGCATTTGGCTTTGCCATTTCCCATGAATAAGACAAGGTACACTTCAAGACAGCTGTTGGGTTGCCCTGGGAAAATACTAGGAAGACTAACACATTTCTTACTGAAAGCCATAAAGAGACACTGAAGCTACCCCTCAAGCCATATGTATTGGTACCTAGGAGGAATCAAGTAATTAATTAATTAATGGCACACCACCAACATGAAGTCTCCTGTCATCTTCCTGAGAGCCACCACCTCACCTTGGTGCACCAGCACAGCTGCATCTCTACCTAATAGATGGCAAAAGAGCTCTTGAAGATGAAGTCACTGTAAGCATTTTCGGAGCCTACCCCCCCAGTTTCAATCAACATTGTGTTTCAAGGCACACAGGAGAGTCCTTCCCGCCTTGGCCCTTCCAATCCAACCTGCACATAGGGCAGTGGCTCCAATTTAAACATTAACCAGCAGCTTGCAATTCCAAATGTGGCCTTGCCAACCTCAAGTTGTTGTCTTTTGCTTTCTTTTTCTCCTCCCAAGAAAAAAATGGAAGAGAAGTGGGAGGAAGGGCCTTGCTCAAACTAGCGCCACACTTCTCTGCTTCCGTTCTGCTGGTTTCTAGATGTTGCCAAGGTCTGCCTGTTTGTTTATTCATAGTAACCTTGAAGATGTATGAACATTTTGACTTGAAGCAAGAATAGTCTATGGGTTCAAAGTTCATGGATTTTTGACCAGTAACTGTATGTAGCTTACTTATGAGGATTTGTGATTTTAAAATCGAATGTGGTGGGGCCTGGCATCTGCCTAACTGGCCTCTTTGCAGTGCCTGAGAAGTCAAGCACAGTGTAGGGCTGTTTGTAGGATGGATGGCGGCAAACAGTTGTCATACACTAAGGCCCTTACCACTGACATGCATCCCCTCCACTGTCCAAAGGTCCTTCTAGAGCTGAGTGCGACACAAAAGAAAGCTTCTTCTAGCCTAAGGGAAGCTAAGGTTACAACCTAGTTGTAATTTCTTCAGATCTATTCTCTTGGGGAATAAATAACAATTCCCTTTTCAGGTAATTAAAAGTATGCAAACAAAATAAAACCCAATCAGCTACAAAGGATTCCCTTTCTGGAAAACTACTTTCTTTCACTCAGTTTTCCTAGCTCCACAGGACTAGTGGTGGTGGATGGCCTTAGGCTCAGGGCTTGTCAAGAAAGTAGTAAGTAGCCCAGGGAATCCTGCTGGTGGGTAACCAGTTCTTCTATTCCTCAACTCCCACAAACCCACTTTCCAGGGGCAAAGTAAGGTCGTGGCAATGATTTTTGAATCATGAGGCTGAGCTAACAGGCCCTGGGACCCTGGGCAAGTCAGCATGATATTTGGTGAGTTCATATTTTAGGCTAAAGAGGAAACAATAGGAAAGGCCTCCGGAGTACAAAATACTGACAGTGTCTTCATTCAAGTTCTAACCCTGGTGTTCTCTTTCAGATGGAAAGCGAAGGTAACTCACTGACTCTGCCCACTCTAGGACACGCTCCTCTCAGCATCAGCAGAGAGGAGAGTGTTTCTCACACCATCTCCTCCCATGCACAACTCCACCTAAGTCTTCTGGAACTAGCTCAAGAAGAAGACCAGCTGTCGCAAAGAAAAGAGGAGTCTGCCTGGCAGGTATAACAGTGTATGAGACGGAAGGGCTGACTTTATCCAGTTTCCTCACTTGCCAAAGAAGGATGAGACCACCTGCCCTGCCCATCTCTCGAGCCCTGGGTGAGCAGAGAGGACAGGTCCACCCTTACTCTGATCTAGAAACACAGCTCTCACTCAGCTACCCTTCTGGCAGACAGCCCCAGAGAGGGGCGTGGAGACTAAAGGCCACCTCTGTCCCTTGCCTCCTTACCTCTGCCACCTGGCCAGGGCCTGGAAGGGGGTGGTGCCTCCATGTGTGCTGAGGTCCAGGGCCTCCTCAGCCAGCCCGGGAGGGTCCAGACGGGACAAGGATGTCACAGACTCCTTCTGCAAGGAGGGTCTCCCGCCTGGAAGACCTAACAGTATCTGCCCAGCTCCTCAGGGCGAGGAGAGCACCAAGAGTCTTAAAGGGACAGAGACAGACAGCTTGAGAAACTTACAGAGAAGGAAGGGCACAGAGAGGGAAGGATGTACCAGAGAGGGGAAGAGCAAAGATGAGAAGAGAGAGAAGGTGGTGCCAGCCGGCCAGGACTGGAAAGGGAAAGTGAGGCAGCTGGGAGAAATCGAGGAATCAGGAGGAGGAGGACAGACAGAAACGAAGGCAGACTGACAGCATGGGAGTGTCAGGGAAGCACAGAAGACAAAGGGGACCTTCTGGGTTTTTTAACTGGTCTGGCCTCTTAGAGACACCCCTCTCCACCAAAGCAGAGCCCAGGGCCCCAGAGGAGGCAGGAGCAAGCGGCGGCTGCCCTGGCCCCCTCCCCGGCGCCCGCCGCCCACGTCCCAGCCCGCAGGTCCCCGGTCCCTCCCGGCCCCTCTCGCTCACCTGCCAGCGCCAGGATCTGGGCCTTGTGAAGCAACAGCGCGCCCCAGTCCCGGGGGGCGCGCGGGGGGCTCTCGGGCCCGGTGCCCAGCTCCTCCGGGCCCCGGTACACAGCGTACACCTTCTGGTTGTCAAAATCCAGCCTCGAGCGGGGGCTGAAGTCGCGCACGCAGGAGACGGGCAGCGCGTAGCAGACGTTGTCCTCCAGGAACCGCACAAAGGCGTACATGGTGGGCGCCGGGGGCGGGCCCGGTCCGGTCGGGAGCCCGCTGGGCGGGCGCAGAGGTGGGGACCGGCGGGGGGCGCGAGCGGTGCAGCCGCCGGAGGGGGGGCGGCTCCCGGGACCTGGGCTCCCCCCACTGTTATTGTTCCTGAAAGCACCGCTCTGCCAATCGGCTGCTCTCGTCTGGGCACGGAAAAGGGAGGGAGGGGAGAAAGGGGGGCGAGGGGCGGATGAGGGGGGTTTGGAAGCGCACCGCCACTCGCAAAGTCAGACCCGAGCAATCACAGCCGGAGTGCGATTCAAGTAGGGAGGGGAGAGAGCTGGGAGATTCACTTGAAATAAAAATAATAGTGACAATAGCACTGCAATGGGAGAGTGCAAGGTATTAGCTAAAATGCGCGCTGTGGCCAGGATTTTATAGCTTCAACAAATGCATTCGAAACAAACTGCACTGCAACAAAAGTGCACTGCGAGGAAGGCAGAAGGTGTGAGGGAACCATAGGAAGGCGTGGGCTGAGGGCAGTCCTGTTGGATCCTTCAGTGTAAACTTGCACTTTCAAGCAAGCAGAAGTTTGGAGTGTTTCAAATTTAGCCACCTTCTTCAACTTCTTTAATTCTTCTTCTGGTTTTCTTTCTCTTCCCTCTTCCTTTCTTTTCTTCCTTTTCTCTTCTTTTCTTTTCATTTCTTTTTTTTTCTCCCCAAACTGTCAGCACCGGCCATGGGTAGGGTCAGCCATCCAGAAACATTTCCCCAGAGCTGATGCCAAATGAGTTTGGGCCAGAACGGGGGCATATGTGGGTTTTCCAGTTGGACCAGCCTGCTGGGGTAGCATAGAGTTTATCTAGAGTTGCTTTCACCCTAGTGTAGCAGTGGCAGCTCTCTGCCTGTGAGCAGAGACCGGTCGGGATGAGGCAGGAAGTGGAGGGCTCCAGGGACCCACAGCAGCCAGGACCAGGGATTTCTGGAGCTGCTTCAGCAGTTCAGTAGCAGTACTCTGTACAAAAGCAGTTTGCTCTGTCCCTAATATTACAGATAAAAAAGAGTCCAGAGAACCCTGCCCACCCCCCAACCATGCATGTAAAAGTTTGACCTGGCTCTGCATGTGTAGCCTGAGGGGACAAGGTTTTTTTTTTTTATCAGATATGGCTATTTATATTTCATTTGCCTAGCCTAAGCATGACAGTTAGGAGGAACTTAATGAAACGCAGGTGAAGGAGAAATACAGATCCATATCCATCCATCCATTCATTTTTTTTATCCAAGCAACCATTATTCACTGTGTACACACCACATGCCAAATGCTGGGTGGACATTGGATCAGATGAAAAAATAGGACAAAAGCCTACACTTGTGGATCTTGCAGTGTTAGTATATCAGAACTGTCCAAAGTTAGGCTATTGTACGAATAGCACACTTTCCTCCTCCTTAAAATCTTTACAACCTGCTCTGGGAGTAGTAAAAAAAAAATACAAATAATGATAGTAGAGTGTGAAAAGTGTTCTTGTAGAAGAATGTTAAATGGAGGTAGCAGACACAATTAAATGTGATATTTTATAAAGTCATTTTAATGAACCAAACCTGTAACAAAAGATAAAAATATAGCAACATGTTAATGGTGATGGAGCTTCTTATAGTGTAGGTGGTTTTGCTTTTCCTTAGATTCTTAGATTTAATTTCCTTTCACTCATTATGTTTACATTCTTATTTTCCCACAATGCGGCATTACTGTATAATAAAAAAGTAAGCATTAAAAAATTAGAGCACTACGCTCACATTTCAGATCGGTTAGTGATGAAGATAAACCAAATCCCAAAAATTATTTCACTTGACACAGGGTACACTTTATAGAAGTGAGTCCCTTCGACACAGCTCCTCATACAACTATACAGGTCAGATCCAGTTGCTTTAAACCAACCCACTGCTAAATATCCAGAGGCACCCAGACATGACTCCTAGTTGCTCTGATTCAGATATTGGTCCTATTTTGCTCCATACACTTATAGAAAAAAGAGGAGCCACTCTGATTGGTTCTAGCCAATTTGTCTTCCTGATTGTGAGTTCTTTTGACTGATATTAAGTGAGATTTTTTTCTATGAATACATTCCTGTGGTGGTCAAGAGGAAGTAATGTGCAGTAAGATTTCTGATTATTCACAAGACAATTCACAGAGTTGGATATATTTAATCTAAGTCTATGAGGCTGAAGACCCTATTTGCAAAACAATCTCAGGTAGTACCATAGTTAGACTCTTCTGCACCGAGGCAAGAGGCATCTCTATTATGATCCCAGTTTCATCTCTCTGTTCCTTCTTGCACACTGTAAGCTCCAGAGCATGCTATAAATGAGACAGCAAATTTCAGCAGGTGCTCACCCTTTTCACCCTAAGTGCATGGTGACCTTGTCTTACTCTGAAAACCAATTCAAATGTAATCTCCTTTGTAAAGCTTTCATCAAGCTCTCTCGAGCACCCATAATCCACATACAGAGGCCAGTCTCTTTCTATTTTAACCCAGATCCACCTTAGAACGAGAGCTCTCTGAGGGTCAATACTAGTAACTTTAGTATCCCAAGTAGCTCTCACAAGGCTTAGAGTAAATGTTATAGAAAAAAGGTATTAAAGAGAGATACAAACCAGCATGAATACAAACCTTGTGTGTGGTTTGCCTTAAAAGCTGCTCCTTCTTTTCAGAATTGGAGCTGAATCCCAACTCAGTCCTTCCCATTCCCAATGACCCAAGGCCAAAACACAGATTCTTAAGACAACACATTCATGAGCATGTTAAATATCATTGCACTCCAAGGTTCAACAAATCTCCAACCCCATACAGTGTAAATTATTATTATCATAGGCAGTAGTTTCATTTTCCAAGAACCTCAAAAGTAGAAGAGAACAAATGATGAAAATGGATGTCAACAGAGTAAACACAGACCCCAGTACATTTTTGGAATAGGTCCATGGAATGGAGAAGGAATGCCAGCACAGGGTGCTCAGGGACGCCCATGGGCAGCAACAGAATTGTATGGCTCAAACTTCAGTCCACTGAAACAAACCCTTGAAGAAGCTACTCAGTGCCATGCTGTACCTCCTCCTTCCACGAAAACCAAGTAAATAGTGCTTCTTCCTTGAACCAGAGACATAGCCCCGGGCTTTGTACAAGCAAAGATTTCCCCAACATACAGATTCCAGACTCAAAGGAACAATTAAAAACCATCAAGTACAACCAGATCTTCCCTTCAACATTCCTGACAAATGGTCCTTCCGTGCCTTTTATATAATGCCTTTTATCAAGACAGTTACTACCACCCCTTGACACTGGCACACTGCTCATGGTTTCACAGGTTCTTTGCTGCCACTGAGACAGAGCCTTCTGCCTTGTGGCTGCCCTACTGGGTTCACCAAGAGTCTCAAACCAGCCATTGAGAGATGGGAAACCTGAGGATCCTGTCTCCCAGGCTTCTTCCCAGACACCTTCACTTCATCTCTCTCTCCTCCCACAGCCTGGTCAGCGATGATAACTGGGATATCTGCTTGTCTCCTAAAGCTTACTATAGACTGTGTGTTGCCAGATACTGTGTAGCCATGATCTTGATTTCACACTGAATCCTTGAAAAGTCAAGAAAATCAAGACTTATGGCAAAGCTCATAGCGCCGAGAGGCTGTGGTTTTATTTTAACTTTAGACAGTTTGCTGTAAGAGCAGGGTGAGGAAGGACTGGAAGGAATGCAAGTATCGGGAGAGGTAGGCCGGCGATGAGGCTGACTGTCCTGTCCTGCCCCTTCCCTGACTCTGACTTTCTGTGTGCCAAATGTACTTTGCCTCTCATCCAAGTCATTTTAATGAACCAGAACATGTACACATCTGGGGCAGCTTTGCGACTGCATCTGTGACTCCACTGAGCTCTCCTGTAGAGTTTAACAGAGCCATGGGTGCATGTCAAGCTCCTCTGGTTTAGCCAACTGAAACGTGTTCAGTGGCAGCAGTGGGACTTATGTTTCACATTACTACATGGAATTCTCGGTGTACTTTGCAAAACTATTTTAAGGAGACCTGTGGTCTCTGAATTTTTAAAGCAATTGGAGCGTGTCTTTTCAACCTTTCTGCTAATGATTGATCACATTTTTTCATGATTTTGCCTTTTTCCTGTGATGTTTTATTTGACTTTTTAAGTCTGCTCCTTTTACATTTTTAAAGAGTAACTTAGGTTCACATAATTAGGGAGAAGGTACAGAGATTTCCTCTGTAGCCCCATCCTTGCAGCCTACTTATTACCAGCATCCCACACCAGAGTGATACGTTTGTTACAATTGATGAACTTTTTGTCCTGTTTTGTTTTTGTCCTTTTTGGTACTGGGGATGAAACTTGGACCTTATCTTACAAGGTTGGCGCTTGAACCACTGAGGTAAATCTCCAGCCCTACGATTGATGAACATATATGGACATATCATTATTACTAGTTATCCGTAGTTTACATTAGTTTTCATCCTCATTATAGTATATTCTGTAAGTCTGGAGAAGTATATGATGATGTGCCCACTGTGATAGCATTATAAGGAACGTGTTCATTGACCAAAAATCTTTTGTTCTCGACCATTCCCTTTCTATTACTTCTTACTTTTTTTTTTTTTTTTTGAGACAGGGTCTTGCTTTGTAGTTCAGGCTGGCCCTGAGCTCACTACATAGCCCAGGCAAGCCTCAAACTCAGCAATCCTCCTGTCTCTGCCTCCCGAGTCTGGGATTACAGGCGTGACCACCACGTCTGGCACTGTGGTATGTGGCATTGATTGTTGGTGGGCGTATCTCCACGCCCAGCATTGTATGTGGTTACCGGGGATCAAACTCTGGACCTTGCACTTGTGAGGCAGGCGCTGGAACCACTGAGCTAAATCTCCAGCCCTACTACCTCTTACTTTTGATAACCACCAGTGATCTTTTTGTTATTTCTACCTCCCTAACCCTATTTTTCTAAGCTGTGAGATACTGTTAGGGTCAAGATGGGGTTTTTCATCATCTCTGTGTATAAGGATCTCCTGGGAACTTAAAAAAATCATCCTATCCTAGGGTCTAGTCTCTTGAGGTTGATTCAATTGTTCTAGATTATTTTTTTTAACACTAGACAAAGTCAAGTACCTCTAATTAAAACACTTTAAGATACCACTCCAGCCACAAAGAAAATTCTCACCAACTCAAAAATATTATTACTATTTTCAGGGAAATTATGTAAGGCTCTGAAGAGTCAGTGCAACCTTAGGGAAATCATTTACTTTCTCTAATTTACAATTTTTTTTATCTGAAAACTGACAGACTGATAGAGAAAGAAGAAACAGTATAGTGTGACATGAATTGTAAATAAGATATCAGGTGGGACCTGGTTGGAGGTGAGTAAACTGAAGCACAACCCAGAAGGGTATATATTCCTCCCTGAGCTCTTTCTTCTCTCTGCTTCCTGTGAGCAGCTTTCCTCAGCCACGTTCTTCCTGCCTTGGACTTAGCTGTCTAAGAGCTGAATTCTCTAAAGACCATGAACCACAATAAACCTCTGCTCCTTTAAGTTGTGGGCATCAGGTATTTCTCCCAGATATCAACTGTCATTTACTTTAGGAGAATATTAAGGCAACTTCTTAGGATTTTCATGAGAATTAAATGAGATAATTTATGCAAACTGTCTGGCATAGTGTCCGACACTTTGGGAGTCTTCAATAAATGATTATTGCCATTGCTGTTATAATAATTACTATAGTTATATGAAAACTTTAAGATAACATTCCATATATTGGAATATATTTCCATATGTTAGAAATTCTTACCTCAAATGTGACAGAGTGTAATACTTAATAAGTTCTTACTGAACCAAATTGGACATTATAAACTGAATGGTGCTGATGACTACCCAAGAATCATCTCAAAGAACTTTCATCCAAGTCTCATCTCCTTTAATGCAGAACCTGTGGCCAAAGCTTTCTGATCTCAAAGAGCTTTCAGGTCTCAAACATTCAAGATTCTCTGAGGCTATGGCTTTCCTCTACCTCCACCAAACATTTCCAAAATATTGTGTTCGGGTCATTCATTCTTTCATACTGGTTTGTGTTCAGTATTTTCTTAGGGGAAATAAAAATGTATGCATCATATAAAATGTAAAAACACAGAAGCTATTACAACAACCTAACGCCTTGTAAATGTCATCTTGGCTTGAAATTCAGATCAAGCAGACCAGAGTCAAATTCAACCAATCAGATCTTGGTCAGGTGATGAGCTCAGTAGCTCACACAGGGAGTTGGTTGCTCGGATCATCTGAATCCCAGCATTGGGCTCTAGTAGTATATACTGTTCATAAGCAACACAAACAAATGAATTCCACTGGCTAATGACAAAAAGAAATTAGGAGTAGAAGAGACTGACAGAAAGGAACATCTGAATTGATTTTAAAAAGAGAAAAAAAAAAGACGAAGCTACATTCGTTGGAAAAGGGTAACTTGCCTAAATTCTGACTTTCAATTAAGGGTCAAATCCTTTAAAAGCTGCCTCTGGTCGTTCCCCTGGTTAAATGAACTCATCCTGTGTTTTTTCAGGTGAAGTGTCACTTCCTCAAAAAAGTCCTCTCTGACTTGCTCCTCCTATCTTTCTCCAAAGACCAACTCAGGTCACTGTTGAGTACTTCCATATCTTCTAGTTTTCTGCATGGAGTTTATCTTGGCATATAAAATTTATTATTGTCTTTCTCTGTTATTCAATCAAAAGCTCCATTATAGAAAGAACTATTTTCTTCACTCTTAAAGCCTAGAACTTAGCCTGACATATGCAGGAACCTAAATAAGATAGCTATTGAATGAGTAAAGGTCTAAAACATAATCCTGGAGAAGAAAAAGGTCCTCAGAAGCAGGAGAGAGAACACTAGAGGATCTTCTTAAGTTCTTCTAACCTTCCTTTTGTGAAAATCTCTCTGCTTCAATGACTTTACCATGTCTAGGTCCCACAATCAGACTCAAATACCAAGAAAAACCATTTTCATAGTGTTCCCTTAGCATAAGGAGACAAGATGGTATTTTCAAAATTTTTTCTAAACATTAAGCGAGAATAAAAGAGAAATAATTATAGAAAAAGTGCAGAGAAAAAATAGTCACAAGCCCATATAGTTATATACATAAATATCAATAATGAAAGAGTAATATTGGAGCCATACTGACATAGCCTGCAGGCGTTCAGGAAACAAACGGTGATTCTGCCTTACCCATGAGGCTGGAATTTTTGTCGCTCTGTTGTTGCCTTAAAGTCATTGACTATATACTATATATACTTAGGGTGATGATTCCTGTTTTATTTTAATCTTCTGCTGATTCCAAAATTATTTAAGAGGTGATAGGTCAGCTCTCAAGGAGCACTTATTAATTCTCAAATTAACCTGTCTATTCATCCCAACACTCCTGTGATTCAAAATATTGTGATTCACAATACCTGCCCTTCCCAAGTCCTCAGAGAGTCAAAGTATACCCCATGTTGTCATTCATTATAACTCCAGGCTGCCATCCTGGATCAAAGACATAAGTGGCAACATTCATTCTAGGGTGAAGTCATCTCTAAAGTACATAGAAAACTATGAATTCCAATTTTCTTAAGAATGTCTCTTAACCACACCATAAATTCAATACAAACTCAGAGGAAAGGAGTGAAACCAGAACTAACCATTGCTGATTTCCATGATAAGAGCTGTACTGGCTGCTTTAGTAGTAGTTCTTCTGACTTTTGCAAGACCCCTCTTAACGGTGTACTATTATTATTTCTGCTTTATTTTGACAAGGAAACTAAGACATAGACAGGTGGTAGGAATTATTTAGATCATATGGAGAACACCTGAATCTAGGTTTCTTTGCTGCAAAACTTTGGTTTTGATGACTGTTTTGAAATTGGCCTTAACCCAGAGTTTCCTGAGGCAGAAGGACTTGGATTGACTGTGAGATTTAGTCCCCGCTGCTCTTGTCCTAGAGCTTGAATCCTTATCTAGAAATCTGAACATTAGACCTTATGGGAAAGTCCAAGGTCTATCATTCCAAGCATTCATATTTTGAATAACTCATATTTCCATCAATACTTAAGGTTTGACTACTTTAGCTGGTATTTATTAAATCATGACCTCCTTACACCAGAGACTCTGAAGTTTTTAAGCTCTCTGAGGTTACCAAATGTTCAAGCAGATGCCTAATATTTTATAGGCTCTGATCATGGCCAGAAAGTTGTAATCACTTGTTATTGCAGAGTTTGTGTGGAGGCTACTCTGAAGCAAAAAAGAAAATATTAGGTACCTCCAGTTAAAGCAAGCACCATAAGGAGTTATCAGTCTCCTTCCATACCCCACAAAAATTTTTTTAAACCCAGCAATTGATTGGAACTACCAGATTAAGCACAGGAATAATAAAGTGAATATTTAAGGAATCTTCCAGGGTTCACAAACATTTCTCATGAAATCTTCGAAAACAATCCTGCATGGTAGGTGCCCTATTATCCTTAGACTTGTTTAGAAAATCATGTATGCTAGGTAACTTACCCAAGGCTGCATAGGAGTAAGTGGAGGAGCAAGGATTCAAACCTAGATGGGCTAAAATCTAGAGCCCTAAACCACGGGTTTCTACTCCAGTTATGGTTCTGATGATTCTTTTCTCATTGAGGGGATCTGTGCCCTTCTAGCTAGGATAGAGAGATACTGAACACACGTTATCACAGGGTCACACGCTGATTTCTCCAAAGATGTCCAGACCACTTTGATTGGTCCAGGTAAAACTCTGGCAAGCACTATGAGTTAGACTTCCCAAGAAGGACCCTAGAATTCACTGATAGTTAGTTATAGCCTATATTGTGGTTGGTAGAAGTGTGTACCAGATCACAATATGAACGCTGCCTTCTTAAAATTTATTTTTACTCACCAATGTATGACATGTTTAGATTCCTTGTATGGAGTTGGTACAGGTACATAACACATCGCATTACTCTTCTCATCCCCTTTATTCCCTTCCATCTCTCCCTTCATCCCTTCTACCCCTTGATCCCCTTCCCATTTGAGAGGGATCTAGCTTTTGCTTCCTATTTCCTATCTTTTATTATGCTCTTTATTCATGATTTGGGCCTCTTATATAAGAGAAATAATGTGGTATTTAAGTTTGTCTAATTTATTTCACTTAGCATCATTTACTCAAAATTAATTTCCTTATTTAATAATACAAAAGGACCACCTATTATTGCCAACTGAAATGAAGAGTTCATGACCTCCAAGTTTTTATATTATGAAGGAAAATGACTCATTTATATAACGTATAACACATTTTCACTTGATAGTTATTTTCCACTTATTCTTTTAGTGCTGGTAGTGGATATATCAGAGTGAAGAACATCAAAATTTTACCTCCCTTTTTAATTATCAGCCACATCTTTATTACCATGGAAAATATATAGCAAGAGTATTGAAGAGATCATCAATTAAGTGGGAGGCATTTTAAAAAACAGAATGAACAAGAGAAATGCACATGGTAACATAAGACTCTGAATAATGTGGTCAGAGAGAATCTTATTTCAATTATAAGGTAAAGTAGGTAAATGGCAAGGATCCTGCCTCCCACCCCGTTTGGTCTGTGTCTTGCCTGACTGGTCGCTCATTAATCTACATGGTCCCTGAGCTCTAGGATCCACTCTGGAGAAGTGATGAGGCCAAGGAAAGGTGCAAACTGCATGACCTTTGAACTTGGCTTTGGGGTGAGTTATTG